>CM054128.1:13277814-13572568 GCA_028751855.1 Ambrosia trifida | reverse complement strand
GTTCACGTGTGTGTTGACGCCTGTCATAGGGTGGTTGTGATTAGCAAAAAAAGGGTTAAATTAAATAGTAAGCTCTTTTAGATGTTGTCATCAATGCACGCTATACTTCAAGTCTTCAATGCATCGCAAACCAGATCATTACAAACATTGCGTTAATCTATATATTATAAATAAAGTAATATAATGTACTTGTATGTATGTTTAGAACTTTGATTTGTGACCGATCAAAATTTGTACATAGGTATCATTTTCATCAGTGGCGTAGCTTGAACTTTTAAATAGTGGTGGGAAGTGGTGGATACATTTTTTTACAGGGGGCACAAATTTGTAGAGTTAAGAGAAGATGGATTAAAACAAGTCGGGTAAAACCAATTCATACTTATCCACCTAATAATATTAATATTCATATACTTATTTAGTTATTTACTTAATAACAATAAATTTAAGAACATTTAGTACGAAAACAACAAAAAAACAAAAAAACACTTAGGGGGGACGGGGCGCCACCCGAATTGGCCACGGGGTACCAACTACCAGCACGGTATCACCGCTGCCATACACGCTGGTAGTGGTCCCGTGGACCGTTTTGCTGGTGCTGTTTACCGTGCTGGTACCGTTGATTTCTTTTATTTTTGACTTTTTGTTATACCTTTTTTTTGTGATTTCTTTTATTTTTACCATTTGTTTTATGTATATCTTTACCTTTTTTTAAATGGTTTGTTTAATAGGAACATTAAAGATAAATAAACATAAAAAACGAAAATTCATAACTATTAAACATAAAAAACTAAAAATAAAATACATTAAAAGAAATAAAAAAAAACCTAGAGTTGGCGCAACAGTTGCCATGCCTCGACATGGTCAAAGCTGTTGTCGTATCGACACGCATCCTCCCTCAACGTGTTCTGGTACATGCTTGTCCACCGATCACACTTATTGGTGAGATCGGTCCACTTCCGCTGCAGGCTGACGGTTGTGCGGTCATTGGTGCCAACTTGGCGGTTGAAATCGGCCAGTACACGTACCAAAAAACCCGCGAACGACGTTGTTGAAGTGTCGGGTCCTTCGAGGCGTCTTGGTAGCATATCACCAATGCAATCTCTTCTTCGGTGGTCCAACGAGTCATCTTTGTGTGTGTTTCTTTGTATAAATGGTGGTAAAAGTGTGTTTTAACCCAACCGTATGCTAAGTTTATATATAAAAAATTTTGAACGGTTTGGTGGAACGGTATCAATGCCATTCAATTCGATTGAACGGTTTCCATACTGAATTCTGACCGTGAGGTTGAGACGGTTGAAATAGTATGGTAATTAATTTTAAACCGTGTGAAATAATAATAATAAATAAATGGTTTAATGAAATTATAAAAAAAAAAAAAAGAATCAGTGAAGTGTTGCCTACAAAAAGGTGTTTTAGTGAAGTAAATCAGTGAAGTGATGTGGCAAAGCAAGATTGGTTAAAATCAGTGAAAGGAAAAAAAAAATCTAGTAGCACCCCTTTTGGCCTTATAATTAAGTGACTAATCTAGAAATAGAAAACATCTCCAATGTTTTAAAACCGGAACGGATATTGAACTACACATTACTGGTTCATTTGTCGAAACGGTTGACTCGGATATTGAACCCAACCAAGTAAACCCACTAATCCTTGTTTTTACCTGGTTTCTCATCCTCATTCAGCTAACTAAATTACTTCATTAACTTACCTAGCCCAACCCAATGCAAGATTTTTACATATTGGGCTGCACCAACTAAAACCAGCATCATAAAGCCATATATTATTGGCTTAAGTTTACCAAACCAACATTACTGATCCAACATTCCATTTCGGTGTGGCCCAACTAGATACCATCCCTGTTGACTTAACCCGACTCGGCTAAAATATCACATACCGTTCCGGACTTCCATTTGAGACTTTCGTGTAAGCTCATCTCGGGGTGGGCTTCGATTCAGTCTGGTTCCCACCCACCATCCTAACCATAAGAATTCAGTTTTCCGACAGCTTAGAGTTGCACCATTGGTCATGTGCTAGGCCCTAAAGGCTAAAACGTCTAATCCTTCGTTGATGTTTCCATTATCCGAGCTAAACGCTTGTTTACAACCGAGTCTTCTTGGATATACACAAAAGGCCATACGGGATTAGAAACCAATTTTTAAACCAACCCCCCCCCCCCCCCCCCCAAAAAAAAAAAAAAAAAAAAAAAAAAAACCGTGTTTATAACCACGTTGGTTGAAATCGGTTTCTAACCACTTACGTTGAAACCAGTCAAACCCATGCTAAACCATCTGAACTTGGTTTCTACACAAACCGATCATTTCCCCAAAACCAGTTTCTTGACCAAAAACTATTGTTGATCATCTTTGAACCAACCGGTTTGGGCCCGGAAACCGATTTCTTCACCTCTGAGCCTAGTCTAATAAGTAGGGCCGGAAGGCTTTAGGGCCTGTTTGGTAACCTCTTAATGCGGCTCTGAACCATTAAGCTCTGAATGGTTCAGCATTCGACTGTTTGTTTCAACCTAAAAAAGGCTCTGAATGGAATGATTAAGAGCTGAATTATTCAGAGTTGGAGGGTGTTTGGGATTGAGTTTGGAGATGCAAAACTGCTTTTGGTCAAAAATGCTTATTGGCTTATGACTTTTTGAAAATGATTTAAAAAAAAGTGTTTGGATTAGCTTTTGGGATGAGAAACGTCAAAAAGTCAATATATTACGTTTTTTTAAGTGTTTCGCTTAACTTATTGTGAATATTGGTTGTATGGGTGGTAGATTTGTATTTTTTTTTTTCAAAAGTCAAAAGCCAGGATTTCTAACTTTTCAAAAATAACTTTTCCACTCTTAAAAGCCAAAAGTCAAAACAGAAAGTACTTTTGGGTTACACAAACAGCTTATTGATTTATTGGCTTTTTGGAAAAGCCAATAAGTTGTTTTGAAACTCAATCTCAAACACCCTCTTGGTGCATAGCTGAATCATTTAGCATTTAATCATTCAGAGCCTCTTAACCGTTCAAGCATCTTAATGATTCACCACTTAATCAACCAAATAATCCATGAGTCTAATATCCTTAAGCCCAACCCAAGATTGTTCACACAGCCCATATTAAAAAGAATAGTCAACTCTAACAAAAAGTCAAACAAGCACGTTCCAACGCTGAACACTTCTTTCAAACACAGGCGTGTGGGGGCCAAACGATCATCGGTTGTTTGGTCCAGTCAAAGATGCCACGCTACTTCAATAATATTAATATCAACTAATCCTCTCTATGTAATGTATTTTCAACCTCTCCCATAGGCCATAACCAACCACCACCTTTTCCAATACTCATTCAATTGTTCTGATTTGATTTCAATCCTTGATTCCAGTACGATGATCAATCTTTATTCTAATTCAACTGCATCATGTTCTTCTGTTGCTCCATGTATTGGTTCAGGAATTCGTGTGGATTTTAAACCGGTTACTGTTAAGGCATTGAGTTTTGATCGACAGTTATGTGGAAGCATTAGATGTGAGGCGCTGTCGGATTCGGAATCGCGATTGATGTCGAATTCGGCTAGTGTTTCTGCTCTTCAGATGCTTAAGACATCTGCTGCAGGAAGTGAGTTTTTTTTTTTAATTTTTTTATTGTTGTTTTAGGTTGTAATGTTGTGAAATTATGATTTTCTATTGTTTTGGTTATATAATTAATTGATGTGATGAATAAGGTAGATTCCTGATTAATCCTATGAAAGCTTGGTAGTTGTTTAGGTAGTGCTCTAGCAGGTATCCAGGTGACTTTCTCTAGGGTAGGTCACCTGTTGGAGTCTCGCTCGTGACAAATATCATGTGCGAGCCCGGACTTTTACCACAGCAGGCCTTTGATGACGGGTCAGGTCACCATCGTTGTGACTCTACATTAATGCTATTTAATATCTAATAGTCAAAATTAATTTGATGGCTGTATAATGAGGACCACACCCATAGGGTTTGACAATTGATTTGTTGTTCTTAAATCATTAGGCAAGGCTGTCGTTGTTTGACTATCGTACGATTTGAATATCCTAGCTTTATGATCATCTTTCGAAAGGCGTTGATGTTTTTTTTTCTGCGTTGTCTAGGATATACAAAGGAAAAGAGCGGTCTTATTGTGGTTGGGCTTAATTTCCACACAGCACCAGTTGAAATCCGTGAGAAACTTTCCATTCCAGAGGCGGATTTGCCACAAGCGATTAGCGAATTATGTGCCTTGAATCACATAGAAGAAGCCGCTGTTCTTAGCACTTGCAACAGGATGGAGATATATGTTGTATCACTCTCCCAGCATCGTGGCGTTAAAGAAATCACCGAATGGATGTCAAAGGTACCAACCACATAATAACAATAATATGCATACATTTCTTAATTTGTATATTAATGATCAAACATTCAAACCTAGACTTACACATTCCCAAACCAATGCAGGTTAGTGGCGTTTCTGTCTCAGACATTCGTCGTCATCAATTTTTGCTATATGAAAAAGACGCCACAAAACATCTGTTTGAAGTATCAGCGGGCCTTGACTCCCTTGTTCTTGGAGAGGGTCAAATTCTTTCTCAAGTTAAACATGTTGTAAACGTAGGACAGGGAGTCCCCGGGTTTGATAGGAAGATTAGTGGGCTGTTCAAGCATGCAATCACAGTAGGGAAACGGGTCAGAACCGAGACTAATATCTCTTCAGGGTCTGTTTCAGTCAGTTCAGCAGCTGTGGAACTTGCCCAAATGAAGATTCCAGAAAATTCTTATGCTTCTGTAAGAGTCTTGGTAGTTGGAGCTGGCAAAATGGGAAAACTTGTGATCAAACATTTAATTGCGAAAGGCTGCAAACACATGGTGGTTGTCAATAGATCTGAAGATAGAGTATCCGCCATACGTGAGGAGTTTAAGGATGTTGAAATCGTCTATCAACCTTTCTCAGAGTTGATGTCGTGCGCTTCAAATTCTGATGTTGTTTTTACCTGCACCGCTTCTGAAACCTTACTGTTCTCTAAAGAACAAGTTCAGACATTGAGTAAAGCACCAACACAAAGGTTGTTCGTAGATATATCAGTTCCAAGAAACGTCGAATCATGTGTCTCAGATTTGGAAGCAACCCACGTTTACAACGTGGATGATCTCAAGGAAGTTGTGGAAGCCAATAAAAAAGAGCGTTTACGCAAGGCAGAAGAAGCCCAATTGATCATATCTGATGAAGTCAGAGAATTTGAAGCTTGGAAAGATTCTTTAGAAACAGTGCCAACAATCAAGAAACTTAGAGCCTATGCCGAAAGAATTAGAGAAAGTGAAATGGAAAAATGTTTAGCGAGATTGGGTGGCGATATATCTAAGAAAAACCAGAAAGCTATACATGATCTAAGTAAGGGTATAGTAAACAAGCTACTTCATGGTCCAATGCAGCATCTGAGATGTGATGAAACCGAAGGTCGATCTTTGAACGAGATAATCGAAAATATGCAGGCGTTGAACCGGATTTTTGGACTCGAGATGGAAATTTCCATTTTAGAAGAGAAAATTAGATCTAAGATGGAGAAATCCCAGGTATAATAATATTGAAATTTGAACATGTTTATTTAGTCACATTTTTTTCTATCACTGTATTTGGTGATGAGTAAACTTATGGATATGCAACTAATGAGGATGGAAAAATGCTAATTTATACAATAGTGAAAGCTGTACAGTTATTCTGTCAAACTCAAATAAATTTGTGAACTACCTATGAACAAGTAAACGACTAATTGATTTGTTGCTCTCTAGTATTATCTTTTGTATTTGCTATAATATCAAGATGGTACATAAATACTTCAACTCTGTTTCACTATAGTACACACTATGATCGGATAACAAGAGAATCGGTAAAACTGTAGGGGTGAGCAAATTAATTGTCATAACCGATAACCGAACCATCTACTTATCTAGAGGTTATTGTTATGGTTATGGTTATTAAGCTTTGATTAACCGATATAACCAAAACCAAATCAAACTTCTAATATTAAGTTTATATAATAGGTTTGTGTTTTATACTAACTATCTAGAGGCTTTATACTAAAATAAAAGTATGCTAGTAGTAAAATGATTTTGACGTAGGTGACTTTAATTTTAATAAAGAATTAAACTTAGGCTTAAGCAAGTTTTTTTTATTATCGAGAAATATCTTTGTTAAAAAGGATTCCCCATTGGTAGTTTAACCAAAAGATGTACTTTTTATTGTCTTATAAAAAAACCCAAGTTAAGTCCAACATCTTCAGATCCATTTTTTGTTTTGTAGGCCCGCGAGCTTTTAATTATTGAACTTTAGCGAAAGTTTTAGTTGAAGTTTTTTTGTTAATAACCGAAATAACCATAACCTAATCATAACCGAATTCATAAACGATTAACCATAACCGAAGTTTGGTTGTGGTTATGGTTAAGGAAATTTCATAACCGAAATAACGGTTATGATTATGATTAATGGTAAAAACCGAACCAAACCGACCCACGCACGCCCCTAGGCAAAAGTGTGAGTGAGTTGAGCCCAAGTTCACCTTAACTAGAACTCGGCTTAGGCTTGACTCTTCTATTATATCTTAAAATTGAAATGTTCCATTATACATTATTAATTTTATATGTTTGTAATAGTAGTCTTTATATATATACAAAATTCTTTATATTTATATATAATATTATTTGTTATGTAAGCGTATATTGATTATATAGAATAAATTATTTTTCAAAAAAAAAAAAAAAAAAAAGATTACATAGAATAAATTTACCATATTGATATAAAGAGTTAATAGCCATTTTCGTCCCTGAGGTTTGGGCCAGTTTGCCACTCCAGTACAAAAGTTTATTTTTTTGCAATTCCTTCCCTGAGGTTTGGATTTTTTTGCCAAATTCGTCCTTTTCACTAACTGGGTTTATTATTTCTGTTAACTCAGGGGTATTATAGTCATTTACCTATTTATTTTTGTTTTTAAATTTTTAACTCTCAAACCTCCTCCTGATAACAAGAAAGAGAGAGAGAGAGAGAGAGAGAGAGTGAACGAGAAGGAGAAAGAGATCTCCACCTCCGGCGATAGCTCCGGCAACAGGGCGAACCCCTAAACCAACACCCCCACCCCCACTGCCTTACTGTTTATTATTAGAGAGAGAGAGGGGGGGGAGATCGAGCAGAGGAGAGAGAGAAAGAGACCACTGCTACTGTCGATAACCACCCTAACCACTGCTGTCCACCGCTACTTTAACCACCATAATTACCATCGTTCCCCCCTCTGCAACTACTGTATAACCACCGGTACCAATCAATCCATCAAGATCAACAACCATCATCTCCCACCGATTATTATCAAGGAAAAATAGAGGTGGGTTTGGGGGTTTTACCTCAGTTGCTTAATAATACTCGGTGACCAGGTGTCACTGCCGTCGAAACCACCGCCTGACCGCCGTCGTCTTCCTTCTCCATCTGTCTCTCTCTACTATGCTTTCTCTTTTGGTCTTTCGGGTATTTCTCTTTCTTTACTCTGCTTCTCTCTCCTCTGCTCCTTCTCTTCGCCTCCCCGTTCTCTCTATCGGCTCTCTCTCTCTCTCCTCTTCTCAAAGGCAGCAGCAGTAGTATGGAAGTGGTGGGAGTGGTGGTTATAACTTATAAGGAGGATCTGAACGTGGTGGGTAGGGGGCGGAGGGGGTGGATCTGATGGTGGGGGGTGCCGAACGATGGGTTGTTGAAGGTGGGAGACGGTGCAGAGGGTGGGAGACGGGAGGTGGTGCTGAAGGAAGACGATGCAGAGGGGTGCAGAGGGAAGACGAAGACGATGGTGATTATCGTGGTTGTTGATGGTGGTGGCCGACGGTGGTTTCTGGCAGATCTGGTTGTGGAGAGAGAGAGAGAGAGAGAGAGTTGTGTGAGAGAGAGAGAGAGGGGGTGGGGGTAAGGTAAGACTGATGTTTTTTTTTTTAATTAAAATAATTATAGGGTATCAAATGACAAAATTGTCCTTCATTAAATTGGCAAAAAGACAACCATACCCCTGACACTAACGACTTTTTTTAACTGGGTTAGTGAAAATGACGAATTTGGCAACAAAATCCAAACCTCAGGGAAGGAATTGCAAAAAAATAAACTTTTGTACTGGAGTGGCAAACTGGCCCAAACCTCATGGACGAAAATGGCTATTAACTCTTGATATAAATAATAGGCTTATGAGCCTTGTCTGGTATTTGAAACTTAGTTTCAAGCTCACTTACCATGGGCTCTAGTTTAGATCGAGCTCGTTTAAGCTTATCTTGTTTTGAATTTTTAACTGAAACAATCTTAAGTAGCTTATGAGTGCAGCTTGAATCATTTAAACCCCTAGCTAGAAGTGATCACGCAGCATAAAGATTTATATTTAGTTTAATGATGGTACATAAGCTTTAAAAAAACTTATCAATAACGGTACATATGATTACTAGAGTACCAAAGTGTTGGACAGTTGACATGGTGGTTGATTCATTTGACGTAAACTAGTGGACGATTATTATGATTCAGATGGTGCAAACATTTGGTCC
This sequence comes from Ambrosia trifida, assembly GCA_028751855.1. Lineage (NCBI taxonomy): Eukaryota > Viridiplantae > Streptophyta > Magnoliopsida > Asterales > Asteraceae > Ambrosia > Ambrosia trifida. The sequence continues at coordinate 13,564,034 of CM054128.1, read as the reverse complement.
GAAATAAATTGGAACAAAGATTTTTTGTGTATTAAGCTTTTATTCACTGTGTATGTTGGTCTAACGTTCAACGATTAACTCTTCCGATCAAAGATCCTAGTTTATGTTGTATATAATTTGATTAAACAACGTTTATGTTAATGATAATGCATGATCTTAAACTTTGCATATGTCAATATAAGACAAAAGTAAAGATATATTTCTATTTGGGAAGTAGAAATATCATAGAAGTTAAATTGGATTTTTTTTAAAGAACATGTTATACGTTTCAAGTCATATGTCATGTTCTAAAATTTTAAAATCCAATTTATTAGATGAATATATAAGACCACTGACCATGTATAGTGGGGCTGGAATTCCACGCATCTTCTCTAATGTGATTGGCTCAAACATCTGGTACTACAAAAACGTCCAAATCGAACGTTAAAAATATCACACCCAAGACAAAAAAAATGGCCCAAAACACCTAGGGGGTAGTGTTCCCGGAGTTGTGGGGCGTTTTAGGGGCAATCTACGCGCATTTCACCCCACCACCTATAGGTGTTCTTAGCAGGATAGGATGCCATTTGCATGTGTACTTACTACTAGGATTCTAAAAGTCTTGAAGTTTGACTTTTAAGCATTATTAATGAATTGTCAACTTCTATGTCTCATAACATTATTGCCAATAATCATTTCCCCAATTTTCATCTTACAATACAGTGAATGAGATATTTCTTCTCTTATGATGGAAGGGATGATTTACTCAAAATTCACAGCTACTCTAACTACCCAGACTAACGACCAACCAAAATTTGTCATATGTATAATTCAAAACAACCCTTCAAGTATTTAAATAGGAGAGGTTGGGGGTTCAAGCCTCATAAGAGGCAAAAATGGGTGTATTTAAAGGATGAGATATTAGCCGTTAAAAAAAAAACTTAAATAGGAGGGGTGATGTACCCAATACTCGATCAACCCCCACACCCAACTCCATCCACGTGTATCAATTCTCACACCCAACTCCTTCCTTTCTTGCCCGAGTTCCACACCTCGATTTCCCTACTCGGACCCAGGTTGGTGCAACCCTTGGTGCTTGATCAACTCAGGAAATATCAAAACCACATTTTTTTAATTGATAGGCTTTTATTATAAATCATTTCAATAACTCAATCTTTTAATTTTGATTGATCATATATAGTATTAAGAGATCGCCCCACCCCTTGTGGTGTGGTAGTAAACGTGTTGAGGTTTCAAAAAAGATGTTAGAAGTTCAAGCCTCATAAGTGGTAAAAAAAAAAAAGGTGTAAAAATAGGAGGAAATTAGTCGTAAAAAAAAGTATTAAGAGATCGGATACTAAAAACTAGTTTGAATAAGAACAATTAAAAATAAGTCACAGGGTTTTGTAATCAGTCGATCCAATTAAGATTCACTTTTTTCCTCCTATTGTAACCCACAAAAAAAAGTAATAGAGAATATTTTCATTTTTTTTTTTTTTTTTTGAAATGAAAATTTTTAATATCACCACCAATACCAAATACAAAATTTACATCACAATAGAAGGTAGACGGGCAACAAATTGCGCCGTCACCCCTTTCTGAATTGCGAAACCTAGTCTACCAAAGACAAATCCTTGCCCCCGTGGAGATGAACTATTGCTGTGGACGACCCGTTGGACTCTGGTCAAGAAACGAATAGCTTCTGGCGCTAGGGAGCCAAAGGTATCGAAGGCCAAAGGGAAAAAGACATGTTGGTTCTCTACACAAGCTTTAGCATGCTTATCTACTTTCTTTGATTCCGCCTTCCGCAACGCTTGCCCAGCTACAAACCCTGTTTCCCTTAAACCAACCAACAGAGATACCCCTGTGAGGTCCACGCAAGCATGTTTCCCCCTCTCTCAACCAAAGACAAGAAACAAAGTCTCATTCTTAAACCACTATAAACACATAACCTCTTTCTTTTGAATCTTGAACTGTACCCTTTCCAGCCACTGATTGTAATTGGAAGATTTCTTAGAAACCGAGACAAAATGCCATGAATCAACCGACTCAAATCTATGTACCACTGGGACATGTACGGGTACGAAGAACGGCAAAACTCAAAAATCCAAGATACGAGTACGGTAAACGTACGGCAATAAACAAATATAAAAAATAAAAATTTATCAAATATCTAAGATACGATGTACCTTTGGTTTTAAAAATTTAGCTATAAATAAATTTTATTTATGATTTAATATATTAATAACATATAGATATAACGTAAAAAATAATATGCATAATATCTTGATTCACAATATGTAAAAGTATAGGGCTAAATATGATAAAAACTATAATTTTAAGATGAAAATTGTTAATTAATTAATAAAAAAAGGTGAAAAAGAAAGAAAAAAGAGTTCATCCATTTGACTTAATAATAACTAGTGGTATTCATTGTCGCGCGTTGCGCGAGTGGCACGGTAGGTTTGCATATTGGTCCTATTGTCCAGACTCAAAAGGTGCCCATTCTGTACTAAAATAGTGCATGTTTACATTCTTAAAAAAGAGATATAACACACATGATTTAAGTAGTAAAAGGAGTCTTGGTCCTAACATTTGATTTTAGAACCTAGTAACTTAAAAGTGGTGTCTCTTCCTACTGTCGTACTGCGCCAATGCCTGCATGTTTATACCCCAAGTTACGATAGTTGATTCCATGCTTTAGTTGGTGTTGTTGAGGTTAAATAGTAAACTAATACTAACACAACATCATTTGACCCTTTATTTTTAAAGAGGGGAATAATTTTTACATACAACACCAGTTTTAATGGGTCAAAAGACATTAATAGAATTTAAATTGCTCCTTATAAAGTTATAATCATAAGAAACAGATTAAACAAGTTTTATACACTCTAAATTCGTCTTTATGACCAAAATATATTTTAAATGGGTCAAACTCGTGAATGTATATTAAGAGGATGAGAATTCCAACATACGCTATGGTAGATAACGTTACGTATAAACATACCTTCTCCAAACGTGGAACTAACTTGTTGCGCTTCATCTTTAACCAAATGATTTTCTAGTAAGAAGACACTATTAGAAATACCCATAAATCAAAATCCATGCCACATATATGCATATACATTTTAGGCTCACACATGTCTCAATTGAAGTGAGTTTGTGGCTTTGAGAGAATACTTTCGTTGTTGAATACTCATTTTATCATCACCAAACACACAACTATGTTTTACAATTTTCTATAATAAAAAAAAAAACAGGTGCGTTTTACAAAAAAATAAATAAATAAATAAATAAATAATCACCAAACCACTTCAAATGGCCGAAAAGGCCCAAAAAGCAATTTAAATAGACCCTTATGACTTTATAACCAACCTACACTTCTAACGGATAACTCAACATGGGTAATGTGATAGAAACACATACCTTTGGGAAATGGCCGAAGGTGAAACTTACTTCTTAACCTTCGCTATTTCGGAGGGTTCGTTTGATAGTTTCTATATTACCTGATAACATCAAGATGGGAAAAAAAATACTACATTAGAAATTTATAGACCAAACGCGTATCATGCTTGATAGGAAGTTTGAGCTCAAATGCGTATAAAAAAACATGGATTTGAAACCATTGCCTGCCCATCATAGTTTTGAATAATACCTCATTGCTGCTGCTATAGGCATTTTATACAATGAAGTCTACAACTTGAAAAAATCATAAACACTTATTATGAAACGCCTAGCGACCCTTGAATTCAAGATTGAGGTTGCATACTTCACCAAAAGCACTCTTCCCTATTACGGTGAATAGCTCAAAATCATCAATTCTCATTTTTTGCCTTTGAAGGCACATATATTCAGTTTCCTTTTTCTCTAGAAATCTAATCAAGTTGTATTGATCTTCCTCTGACACATAAACATCGGCCAGTTTCTCCGCTAGTAAAAATCGCCTACTCAACAAAAATTAAAACGTGACCTCTCTTGTAGAAAGGTATCAACAGAATATTTGATATTCTCTACTTAGCAAATGTCAAAATTTAAGCACACAAGGTAAGCTTCACGACATAATTTTAGATGTTTATTGTCACACTATACAATGTAAAGCAAGTACAAAAAAACACGATGATGCCATGTTATTATTCAAAGTTCAGGTTTATTAGAAGTTAACACCAACCTAAAAAGGAAAAATGAAGTAAACACTATCAAGAAATATTCGTTAGCATACCAAGAACGTTGTGAAGATATGGAATCATTGTAACAACCCGACCAGGAGGGGGATGAACGTTACAACAGTTTGGTAACAGACTTGCACAACGGAAGCAACGATAATTAATATTAAAGTGTTATACACTTTCTAATCCAAAAATATAAATACAAAACTAAAATAAATAGTCTAATAGTTATGCAGGGACGAGACGCGGCGGTCGTCGAAGCAGTTGAGGAGTGTAATCCACTAGTCGATCCGATCTCTATCCGTACATATCTCTAGATGCTCTAAACCGCAACGCTTAAAGCTCGAACCTTCTAATATGATAATCTCTAATCCGCAACATATGATCATAATCCGTATGCTTCATAATCACCCGAATGCAGTACCTGAACACATGCTTAAAAAGAGTTGGGTCAGCAATTATGCTGGTGAGTCCGTGTAAGTAAATAAGTGGATCCAAAACAGTTTATCATTTCAAAAGCAAGTTTACACAGTTTAACACACGTGATGTACAAGCGACCCCTCAACCCTAACACTAGATCTATCTACTGCACCCAAAGTGGCGTCCCTGTGCATCATAGACTATAATAGCTTCTGAGTCACGTCACACTCACCAAGTAAATGCTTCGTAGTCTCTTGATGACTAAGGTGTAAAAATATATGTGCAGGTTTTTCTGTCTGTGTCGCGCAGACCATGCGCAAACATTTCCATCTGCAAACTGTTTGTTTTTTTGAAGACGTTTCCTCAAAAAAAAAAAACGTATGCACCAAACTGGGTTAGACCTCAGTTAGTTCGGGAGTGATAAAATCCAACAAGTTGAAAGTTTGGAGTGCTATCCGCCAAAGTGATAGTTGGGAGTGCTATCCGCCAATGAGTGATAGTTGGGAGTATTTAAATCCATTTCCCCAATTAAAAATGATTTTGGGATTTCTTTTATCGGGTTGCAAGAGACCATGGATAGTGATATACAACCTGCCCTGGTTTCTAGGTATTGGGGAGGAATGGGTTTTGATTTTGAATTTGTAAATGCAATCGGCAATTCATGTGGCCTTGCTTGTTTTTGGGACCCAAAAGTGTTTGTGAAGAATGTGGTGACTAAAGACAACAATTTTCTTCATGTTGCGGGTTTGGTCTTGGCTAGGTCGGTTCGGTTGAATCTTTTGAATGTTTATGCGCCTCAATCCAATGTTGATAAAAGACTTTTATGGGCTAAGATCAATTTGCTAATGAGATCCACTACGGGCTGGTGGGTTATTTTTGGTGATTTTAATGCGGTTAGGGATAGGGAGGAAAGGAAAAATTCGTTTTTTGACCTGGTGTGTGCTCGTGATTTTAACGCTTTTATTGACGAAGCCGGTTTACATGAATATAATCTGCAAGGGTTTAAATTTACTTATATGTCAAATAGAAGAGGTGAGTGTACGTGGAGTAGAATTGATAGATTTTTAGTGTGTGAAAATGTTCTTAACAAATGGCCAAATGCTTGTGTCCGGGCTTTGAATAGAAACTTATCGGATCACTCTCCTATTGTTGTTTCGATTGTGGATTCAAACTTCGGTCCGAAACCTTTAAGAATGTTTGATTCCTGGTTGGAGCGACCCGGTTGTATTGATGTGGTTCATTCGGTTTTCGAAGGGTGGGCTCCTAGAGGGGCGGCCGATGCAAATCTATTGAACAAGCTTAAAGTGTTGCGAGCCAGTTTGAGAGAGTGGTTCAAATCTTTCAGCATTAAAGAAAATGATGATGAGCTTCGGTTTAGAAAAGAAAAGGAAGACTTGGAAGTTCAAATGGAGATCAGCGATTTGGAGGAAGCGAATTTTTGGATTTGGTCAGAATGTAAGCATGCGATTGAAGAAATTGAAGCTCATAAGGCACGTGATCTTAGACAAAAATCGCGTGTCAAGTGGGCTTCTTTGGGAGATGAAAATTCTAAATTTTTTCAAAGCTGTTAATGGTAGAAAGGCGAGGAATGCAATCCCGGGCTTAATGGTTAATAATGAGTGGGTCACAAAACCGTCTCTAGTTAAAAGAGGAGTCCTACGTTTCTTTAGAAGCCACTTTCAAGAAAAAGTGCGATCACGGCCGGCACTTATTTGTACAGGTTTGAAAAAAAAAAGATGATTTGAATAACATTTCTTTAGTGGCTTTGTTTTCTAAATAGGAGATTAAAGATGTGGTCTTTGATTGTGGTTCTAACAAAGCCCCGGGTCCGGATGGTTTTAACTTCCGGTTTGTGAAGCGTTTTTGGAATCATTTTGAAGAAGATTTTTTCAACATCTTATCGGAATTTCCTGGCTCGGGTTCTCTTAGTCCGGGATGTGGGTCTTATTTTATCACCTTAATCCCTAAGGTTAAAACGCCTTTGGGGCTTAAGGATTATAGGCCTATTACCCTTATAGGGATGATTAGTAAGATAATTTCTAAAATCCTTGCAAATCGCCTTAAAAAGGTTATGGGTCGGGTTATTTCAGAGACACAGTCGGCCTTCTATCGGAACGCTTTATACTTGATGGCCCACTTATGGTTAATGAAATTATGGAGCGGTTAAAGAAAAGGAAAAGAAAAGCTTTTATGTTAAAAATAGATTTCGAAAAAGCCTACGACAACGTCAATTGGAATTTTTTGATTTCTATTTTATCTCAAATGGGTTTTCCTTTGAAGTGGTGTGATTGGGTGAAGGGCATTTGTTTATCGTCTAGAGCCACGGTTTTAGTAAATGGGTCTCCAACTTTTGATTTTAATTGTGAAAAGGGGTTACGTCAAGGAAATCCTTTGTCGCCTTTTCTGTTCTTAATTGTTATGGAAGCCTTTTCGTGGCTTCTAAACAAGGCTAAAGATATCGGCGTCTTCAAGGGAGTTAGTATTTCGGACGATGAAGATGGTATTATTCATCTCTTTTACGCGGATGATGCCCTTATTTTGGGTGAGTGGTCGATTGATAATATTAAATGTATTGCTCGGATCCTTCGTATTTTTTATTTGTGTTCGGGCCTTCGGTTTAACCTTCATAAGTTCAATATTTTTGGCATTTGTACGGAGGACACGGAGGTGGATAACATGATGGAATTCTTGGGTTGTAAAAGAGGTTTGATACCATTTAGTTATCTCGGTATCAAAGTTGGTGCCAAGATGACTCAGATTAATCAATGGGAACCGGTTATTGAAGTGATTAGAAACCGTCTTGTTTCATGGAAAGCGAAGCATTTGTCCATAGGTGGCCGCCTAGTGCTTATAAAATCAGTTCTAGAAAGTCTTCCTGTTTATTATCTATCGCTTTACAAAGCTCCAAAAGCCGTGATAGAATGTATTGAATCTATCATGAGACGGTTCCTTTGGGTGGGATCTAGTGACGATAAGAAGATTGCTTGGGAGTTTGAGAGTGTCTAAGTTACAACATGTTAATGAGGCTTTATTGTTAAAATGGTCTTGGCGGTTTAAAAATGAAGGAAACAATTTGTGGAAAAAGATAATAGTTGGCTGCCACGGATCGAGTACTCCGTGGACTTTTCTCCCTTGTGATCCATCTTCTAGTAGCTGCTAGAGGCAAATAGCTAAAATGGGTGACAGACATATAGATAATGGTATGCTTCTTAAATCGTTGTTCGTAGGTGAAGTGGGAGATGGTTCGGCCACTTTTTTCTGGAGTGATATATGGTTACGGGAAGCTCCTCTCAGGGACATTTATCCACGCCTGTTTAGACTTGAACGAGTTAAATGGGTTAAGGTTTCGGACCGGATTCGTTACATTAACGGTGCCAAAACAGTGCTGTGGGATTGGCGGGTCACTCCAGCGATGCATGATGAAGTGTCAGAGTTGTTCCATTTATTAAATGACATTTTCGATTTTAAATGGAAAGGTGGGGTGGACAAATGGAGTTGGAAACCGGAAACTAATGGGCTATTCACAGTGTCCTCGGCCAAAAGAGTGCTTTCACATCACTCCAACAGTGGTGGTCCGGTGATCAAATGGAAGATGTGGGTGCCTCTTAAATGCAAAATCATGGTGTGGCGAGTGGCTCGTGATCGGCTTCCCACTATTGCGGAGCTTATTCAAAGAGGAGTCATCATTCAACAAACAGATTGTACCTTTTGCCAAGGAGATTTTGGAGACCTCTTTGCACCTCTTCACTGGTTGTGTTTATTCTTTAGATGTTTGACATAGAATTGAAGCGTGGTGTCGCATTCCCCCTAGTTTCACTTTTGATGTCCTTGATATCATTCGGACTCCGGAGAACCAAAACTAATCCAAAGACGCGAGGGTTATTCTTCGGGGTATTCTTTATACCACTCTTTGGGTATTATGGAATGAACGCAACGATCGGATTTTTAACAACAAGCGACGAAGGCCTTTTGAGGTAGTGCAACAAATCAAGTCTACGGCGTATTTTTGAATTAGAAATAGATATAGAAGGAAAAATGTCGATTGGAAAAATTGATGTATTTACCCCTTGGGTTGATTTTTGTTCGTTTGTTGTGTGCTCGTAGGTCCTTTCTTTGAGGACCTTCCGAGTCTTGTTTTTTAATGAAATTCTCTTTAAAACAAAAAAATAACACTCGTAAGTTACATGTATATTTGATATCCAACTTTTTTAGTGTATATTAATTACACATTTTTAAGACCATACCTTTATTTAGTAGACACTTATTTTAAATGTACGGAATATTAACACACTGTTTATTATAATCATGAGTGATTATATACTTGTTATCCCACAAGATCTTTGCTTGATATGTTGTCAAATATAACATAATGAAATGATGGTAAGTTATGATCATTTAGTTTGTGACTTGTGAGCATGCAGCCGTTGTACTGTGTTGCCTTTCACACGGTAAACAGTAAACACGTACCCTTAAACTTGAAGACTCAAAATTTCATAATTTTACCTTTTCTTAACGATATTAATATATTTTTCATATATTAGGATGAATTAACTATATAAATGAATTATTCTAGCTTTCATTTAAGGATGCTTAAATTGCTGGGGACTCAAAATTTATTTGGTTACTAGTAAAGATTAACTTTTTAACTTGTCTCGAGCTTGTTGACTTGTATCAATGTTCGAGTTGAGTTTCAACTAAAGGTACCTTGATCGTTAGGGCGGTAAACAAATCAAACGTTCAATAATCAATTTGTGAACTGTTTAGCGTAAAGTTCGTTTGTGTTTATTCATTTAGTTAAACAAACATGAACTGTGATTCCTCACAATTTCAGATTAACACTTTAACTGAACTCTAGTTAATTTGCATGTACATACATTACTAAACACTTGACTAGGGTTAGTTAGGAAGGTTTTTCTATATGTTATAGGGTAATAACATATGTTATATGATAATAATGTACGTTACAGTATGATAAGGAAAGTTATTATCAAAACACACACACGAGTCTTGTATCCCAAACGTTGGTTATTTGTCAAACATACACGATCATATGTGCAATTGAATGATGGTGGATGTGAATTAACATGATTATGTGAATTATTGCTTAATAGATAATCGTTACGTTAAACCAGCGAATTATGAGCACTTTGTGATTGGTATGTAATTAATATGTTACGAGACGACTAAAACGTTTTTATGTAATTTAGTAGGAATAATATTATTTGGATTATTCCCGAGGCTAAGTCTTATTAATTGGTCTGTTAAAAGAAAAGACCCCACAAGCCCGTAGTTTAGGCCTAAGGCCCAAACCCTAGCTTGATATCTTTATAAAAAAAATATATATATGGAACCCTAACCACAAACCACTTGCGGCCGTGAGCATCCCCACCCCATCAAGCTTCTTGTGTGGATTCAAGTTGAGTAGGGTGGAACCTTCAAACATTGATATACTTTTATTTTATGAAATGGAGCTGTGAGCAATAATGTACAAGTAAATCAAACATAAACGTACATGTTATCAAAACAACCTCACATGATAAATATGATGTCGTTTACCATCCAAACAACGGTTGTAGCGGTGCTACTATTCATTTTTATATCTTATAGCTTTCAATACAAATGCCGTAGAAGACGGAGTGGTATTCGCAATAGAGTACTATCATTTTTTTTAATCGTGAACATAGCAAGTGTCAATACTATACCGGTACGATGACAAGCCGAACTGACATTAATTAATTTTTTGGTTTCAATCAATGTAAGACACATTGATCTCATTTTGAGCACATCACATATTTATTTTTTATTTATATATGTTTCAGCTACGATATTAGATGTCGGTATTATACTTTACACACATCATAATAAACCGAATCAATACCAGATAAAACGCACTGGAAAATCGACTAGTTGTATATTAGAAGTTACCCAATGACATCATTTGTAAATTAACCTTGGCTTTGTTTTAAAAAATAAATAAATAACTGATATTATGATATACGATTAACGAATTCGAAAAGAACAAAGTGAGTGCAATTTTATCGAGTACATGTGAATGCAAAATTATAATCTAAGGTTAAGTCATGCCCATGTGGACTGCTATGACTTGGTCATGGATAAAAGTTTACACCTGGCAACAATAAAGTTGGCAGTTTGCAGGTGGTCACTGGATCCCACCACTTCCTGCTCCCTCCAAACTATACTCGACACGACTACCTATATTCAAATAATACTACCATAATATAATGATATTTTTAGTTTAACTAATCACAAGTATATTCGGTCAACATTTATATATGCTTTAACAATTGCATAAATAAGATAATTATAGGATTAAATGTTGATATAAATTTAGGTATTTATGTATCACTAAATGTTTTTTTAAAAGGTATATTTATTAAAAAAACGGCCAAAAGCCCCCAAACCAGAGATATGCCATAACAAAAACACTTACATAATTACAATGTTACACTAATTAGACCAACATAAAAAAACCCAGATTAGCTCTACGTTTGGCTCAAATAACCCAAACGCCTTAACTTCTCCTATAACATCTTCTAATTTAGTTGTCTTGTTTAAGTTCAACAACTTAAATGTTTAACTCTTTAAGTTAAACTACTTAAATAATACGGTCTTTAAACTTTGTTGTTATCCCGGTTACGTTTGAAAGGGTCATTTAACTTTGTTGTTAAATAGTACATCGTTGAAGATTCACCTATGTTTTATTTTTCAGTTACATCCGAAAGATCCAACATATAATGTTTGAATGAACCAAAGGGGATGTAACCTTTCCTTATGGAGGTCTTCGAATTAGTCTCGTTTGTGACAGAATATCATGCGTAAAAGGTTTTCTATATTTGGTATTAAGACTTTGAATTTATCATGAAAAATTACCGACGAGCTGGGTCACAAAAGTTGTCACAGATGTGATTACGTGGCCGGATTTCATTTTAAAGTAAAAAAAAATGGATGATTGTTATTATCGAACAAACCCGCATTTTGAGAGAAATATTTTAGAATTTTAAATTTGTTGCTAAATATCTAAACCAAATTATTATTAAAAAAAAATAATTTCGTATAAAATATTGTTAGGCAAAGACCATAAAAAGCCCGTTTTCCACTTCCCTACGTTCCTCGTTTCCACAACTTGATTCATTAAACCTCCCGACCCCATTCGCTAACGTGCGCCCATGGAAAACTACTCCTACAACTCCTACCCTGAGTCCGGCGGCTCTTCACCTCGTTCCCGCGAAATCGACTTCGAAAACCCTACACCATGGGAAGATCAACCCACAGCGCACAATAGCAACAATAACAATTACAAAGTCAAGCTTATGTGCAGTTACGGTGGTAAAATCCACCCTAGACCACACGATAACCAACTCGCTTACATAGGCGGCGAAACTAAAATCCTAGCCGTTGATCGTACGATCAAATTCTCTGTTCTCGTTACAAAGCTAGCCTCGGTATGTGATGCTGATGTTTGTTTTAAATATCAGTTACCTGGTGAAGACCTTGATGCGTTAATATCTGTAACAAACGATGATGATCTTGATCACATGATGAACGAGTACGACCGGTTGAACCGGGCTTCACCTAAACCGGCTAGATTAAGACTGTTTCTGTTCCCTGTTACTGTTCAATCTCCTGCTCATAGTTTTGGCTCTACTGAAGGTAGATCCGAACGTGACCGGTTCGTTGAAGCATTGAATTCTGGTCCGGTTCCCGTTCCGGTTCAAGTTCCGGTTCCGTCGTCTATCCCGGTTCAGTCGGCTGGAAATGCCGACTTTCTGTTCGGATCGGAGAAAGGACTAATACCTCCTGCTACTGTAACTGTGCCGAAAGGTCGAGATCTACCGGTTGTGGATCAGGTGACACGTCAGCATGATCCAGATGTTACGGTGTTAGATGATCGTAATAATATTGGAACGGATCGGATACAGAAGCATATACAGGATTTGAGGAGGTTACGGATTGCTGAAGATCAGCAGCAACAGAATAATATGTATAGAGATGATTATTCCAACGATTATTATGTGCAAAGGACGTCTGAAAAAGTTGTTACGACGACGATGCCTGGAGGTGTGCCTTCTCAAGCACAAGGATATCAACTATCTGGCGGTTACGCTGCGAATGCTTTATCAATTGATCAACAACCGGTTTACATGGTGCCGGCTCAGTCGAGTATGTATCACGCGCCTATGGCTCGACCGGTTACCGGTCCGATAGGTCATGTACAAGGACAGGGACAAGGACAAGGTCAGGGTTATTATGCGGTTCAACGGATGCCAGCTGAGGCTTACCGAGAACCGCCGGTTTATAACGCCATGCAACCGGTTCAAACAATGGGTACACAACCACAACAACCTATGTTCCCGCCACAACAACAACAGCAGCCTGCACAGTTACAGAAGGTATCAACTGAAGGTGTACGGATGATGCAATCAACGGCTGGGATGACAGATGGAGGGTACACTCAGGTGGCGTATGATAATAACCTTGGGAGGCATGTGTACTATACTGCGCAGGGGGCGTTGGTTACACCACAGCAACAAATGCAACAACAGCAACAACTACCACCACAACAGCAGCAGCATCAGATGCAGTTACAGCCACCCACACATCAATATCAGCAGGTGGCTGCAGCATCAGCAACACCAAATCAAATTCAAGATGGAAAGGTTATTGCTCAAAACAAGATCACTCAAGGTTCCATATGATGATTCTTCTTATAATATTATTATATTTCAGTGAGTTTTCAAATTATGATAATATTATATAATAATAATAATAATAAATGTATAAATAATGAAGTTGTGTGCATTTATTTGTTTCTGCATTGTATGGTCATAAAATATTTAATCTATTTGAGCTTTGAATTTTGAAAATCATCAATGTATAAAATATATGTGAAATTATTGAGTGAAGTTTGGAAATGGTGTAGGTCCAAGAAGTAATTAAGAAAAGAAAGGGACGTATATATAGGATATATAGAATATAAAAAGGGTAGATGAGGATTTATGGGACAAGTGTAGCGTGTGTTGATATGCATGAAATGTGACTTGTGATGAGGTGCCCTCAAGTTAATAGCGATTGATGGGTCTGTTTTTACAAATAACAATTGGTTGCGTTTCAGCTTTAACTACCTCAGTCTTAAACGTTTGCCGAAATCACTTTCATTAGGTAAGAAAATAAAAACTTTAGTTTATTGTAGTTACTGGAATATTATTTTTTTTAACGGTAAACTGAGTTCATACTCGATTATTGTTTTTTAACCATCCGTCTCTAAGATAAATGAGAAACACCATAGCACCACACTATATATACTTTCGAGTGACTTAATTATTATTTCTGGTCAGAAGATAAAAGTATGAATTTAGACGGATGGTTTTAATAAAAATTAAGGTGATTTATTCAGGTGATTAATTCAGAACAGGGCTAAAACGACCACGGTTAGTCCCTTATAAAAAAAGAAAGCAAAAATGAAGTATTAAGGTTCGCCTGACTTATTAGAGCTGAACAGCTAATATAAGGCAACCAGACTGCCATACGGTAGCTATACAGCAGAAAGCAAACAGTAAAAACATTGGAAATGTAAAAAGGTACTTTGGCTTATTACTATGAGCATGGGACAAAACATCACACAGCTCCAAGCCATGCCTAGAAACTCGAAGCCTACTACAACACAAGGGTTAGAAAAGAGGTCTTCAGGCCGGGGGACCTTGTGTTAAGATGCAATGAAGCCAGCAGGCAGCAGAGTGTAGGGAAGCTAGGTCCTTGATGGGAGGGTCCTTACGTCATCAAGGAAGCCCACAAATGAGGATCCTACAAGCTAGCCGACCCCAATGGCAACATGGTCCCAAGGCACTGGAACGACAAACATTTAAAACGATTCTATGTTTAATGGTTGTGACGTTGATATGTATTCCAAATGAAATGACTAATGAATGAATGAACTCTGTTTAAAAAAAAACAATGCACTTGTCACTTATCTTATCAAAGGGTGAGCCCTCCTAACCAGGCTCCATGGGATCCGGCGCTATACCTACCCATGAAACGGGGATGAGCTCCTAGGCCACAACTGCTCAACAGGTAACAAGGCAAATAACCTTCCTGTATACAGGGTGAGTTCCTAATACAATCCACAACTCCATGGGACAAGTCCTTAGAAGGAATACCTAAACCATGAAAGAGGGTGAGCTCCTCACACCAAGACAGCTCATACATGTTCACATCACACACAAAAACAAACATCTCACATAAACAACCATTAAATAAGGTTGCAAACAAACAAGCTGAGAGGATAAGTATTGCATCGGCTCCTTGGCTTAGTAGCCTGGGTTGGGTGACTGCAGCATTCACCTCAAGGCAAAAGGTTAAAGACATTGCAAACACTATAAACGACAAGCAAAATATCCAGCACAACCAAACATTAACCATAAATAAGGCATCACCCCTAAAGGGGGAGCATTCCCATTGATAAAAGCTCTAAGGCTAGGTACAAAAGAGTTTCATTACAAAAGACTGCTAAAACATAACGAAAGCTTAAAACATGATTTCTTCATGGGGTAACAGAATCTTCGGCTTCATCGGTGGTATCGCCCTCACCAGTGAAAGCCAGAACTTGGTTACCAACATCTCCATAGAGGTCCTCGGTGTCAAGGCCAGCAAACGGATCATCCTCACCAGCAGGAGGGGTGGAATCAATCTTCAAAGCTTGAAGGGGGAAGTACTCTCAAATACCTGCTCCAAATCATGAACTTTAGACGAATCAGCAGGTTTTAGACGCTTTGAACTACCTTCCCCACCATCAGTCCCCTCCAACATGATCCTAAGGGGCCTCTTTGACACATAGGAGCTGAAGACCTCGTTGGCCACCTCCTTCTTCAAACCTTCTGGCTCCAAATCTTGCAGGAAGGAGATAGGTTGCTGGGAAGCCTCAGCAATGGCTGCAATATAAGGATAAGTGGAAAGCTCCATCGCATTCACAGCATTCACAAACTCTTCCCCAGAAGAAGGCTTAAAGGATGGTAGCTCCTCGATCTTCTGACCCTCCTCGGCTGCCTTGAAACCAGCTTGAATTCCCCCATGACGACTGAAGGCTATAGCCTTGGCGTAAATATCAGCCAACGGAGCATTGAACTCCTAGGAATGCAGCAAGTTGGTGACAAAACGGGCAACCCCCTTAGAGACCAGCCATTCCTTCTCTTCAGTCAAATGATCCACTTGATCCCTAAGCTCCATGCCAACCTTCTCCACAGCAACCTGCCCTTGTTTAACCGCCTCCCTAGCCCGAGCCAGGCCCTCCCTTTCCTCAGCAACCTTCGCTTTCTCATCATTTAACCCTTTAAACATCTTGTCAAATTTCGCCTTCTCCAAACCAAGCTGGGTCCTGGATACGACTAACTCGTGCACCAGATCCTTCTCCCGGGCAGCACACTTAGCTAGTTCCTCTTTCACCTTCACCAACTCAACCTCATGCTTCTCATAAGCACCTTCAACTTGCTCACTCCGAAGTAACAGACCACCCCACCTAGCCATCCCGTCCGGGAACAAAGACAAAAATTGACCAAAATGATAATACATCTTTTTCATCAGATCCTTGTCCACCCACTCCTTGTGTGTGGCCCTCTCTGCATCAGGAATGCAATGGTCAATCAAATCACGACAGACGGAAGCCTTCTTCAACACGTCAGTACTCTTAATACCCCAATTAGGCACAAATACTCCTTCACCATGACCCTGCTGAACAGGGGAATCAACACCTACATCAGCAATTGGCTTTGAACTCTCACCACCCTCAGCTTTCGAAAACAATAACTTCTGATCACCACCCTTGATCACCACATCCTTAGGCTTTTTGAACAAAGCATCATCTTTCCTAGGGGAAGACAATGTTAACTTGCCCTTCCCTGAGCCAGGTACACATCCCATAACGGAGGCTATCAAGGAAGAATCTTCATCCTACCCTTCAATGACCAATGGGATAGCAGGAATATTCCCTGGGCCAGAAGAAACTCCCTGAAGTCGCTTGCTGGAGCGACGAACAGTAACAGACTTCTTCCCCGAAGGCTCCGCGACAGTTGAAGATGACGAAATAACGCTAGTATACCCCCCTTGAAAACGAACATGCTCAGTCCTCACAACCACATTCTTACCCTCCCCCGAGGCACGATCCTTTAACTTAACATCAGCAATGCCGTCCAGAGCAAGGAAATCAAGGGTACTCATTTCTGCAAAAAAGAAAAAGAGATCAGAAAAAGGAACAAATAAACAAAAGTTGGGGAGAGAAAGTAAGGTGCGGAGACCCATCATAAACAAAAAAGATAAATCACAGGTTCAGTTTCAGGATCATCCCAATTAACACTCAGACCCATCATAACTAGAAAATCTTCAGGAAAGGTGCGGAGACGGGTAGGAAAAACACGAAGCTCTTCCAGTACCTTCTGATCAAGAGTGTCAGGGTCAGGCTCTTTCTCATTCAGAGGAGCATCAGAAGACCTCCTTGGAGCCTTAAAGGGCAGAAAGTCAGAGTTCAAAACGAAAAACATATCTTTCCAGGTAGACACAAGACCAATAATACTCGAAATCAGGGTCGGTTCACACCGAGTTTTTTCAATAGTAAACCAGTTCCCGTTCTTAGCCAACCTAAAGAATCGACGGTACATGGCCAGAGAAGGCTCATGACCGAGACAACGGCACACAATTTCAAAGTGGATGATTCGGGCTACACCAGATGGACACAAATGATCAAGACCAAGCTGATGATACTCGAGAACGTTCAGAAAAAAACTTAGAAAAGGGGTACCGAAGGTTACCCTGGTCGAACTGACGAGTGTAAACGTCTATCTTGCCAGGGGAAACAGTGGTTACTGGAGTCTTCCCTTTCAGAACGGAGGGTTCAAATGACACAGGGATACCGACCTCCGAACAAAACTGTTCGGCATCGGATTTAGATAACCGAGTAAACTGAGAAGCAAGATCGTTTTTAGACATAATAAAAGGCAAGTGTGAAGGAAAAGGAAGTTACTTACCAGGTTTTATAGAAGAAAAGAAAGACGCCGGCGAAGAGGTGATCGTGGGTGAAAGAGAGAAGTTTTACTAAAAAGGGAATAGAATGAGAAATTGAGAGGAGTTATCTCCTTTAATAAATTCAAAATTTGAATTTAATGATCAAAAACGGTTACCAAGGAAGCAAACCGCCCAATTGTTCAGTAGGATGACATCAGCCTAGGACGTCAGTCAAATCAGCATCCACACGCAGCAGCTGATGAGACGTAAGTCTGCCCCAAGAAAGCAATGATGGCCATTAATATTAATTAAAAATAGGGTCTTAATGAGGAACGAAGGGACAAAAATCCACATAAAAAATTGGCGCAGACACTACACAAATACAAGGCTCCTATGAGGGAGCATGGAATCTGATAAATCCTCGGTACCAAGGTAAGGTTGCCTTACATTGCCACCGAGGCAGGAGATAATTTACAAGTCACAAGCACTTATAACTTCTTTACAAATGCTTATGACTGGGGGGCTGCTCACGTGGGTCCTAAAACGACCACGGTTAGTCCCTTATCAAAAAATAAAGATAAAATGAAGTATTAAGGTTCGCCTGACTTATTGTAGCTGAACAGCTAATATAAGGCAGCCCGGCTGCCATACGATAGCTATGCAGCAGAAAGCAAACAGTAAAAACATTGGAAATGTAAAAAGGCACTTTGGCTTATTACTATGAGCATGGGACAAAACATCACACAGCTCCAAGCCATGCCTAGGAAGTACTAAAAGCTGAAAATGTACTAAACGGGCAAAGTTTCACTGCAGGGAACAAAAGAGAGTCAATCTTAACCAAGTATAGTAAGGATATAACCATAAGGGAGCTCTTGGACAGAATTCCGCTTCCTATATAAAGAGACCCTTAGGTTGTCATTCCACACACACTTCTCACTTATTCTACTTACTCTTACACTCTCTACTTTATTTCTATACTCCAATCGAATATATACTTATTCTCACGCCGGAGTCCAAACGCAGGAGGCCCCCTCCTGCGTTAAGGCTAACGGTGTCTGCTACCTTGTGCGGGTCCTTCCAGGAGCTAGAGGATCCCCTAAATCATAACTTTAACCTAACATACCCTTAACTTATAAACCTAAACATCTCTTAACCTAATCCCGATCATTTTCCTTGTTGTAGCAACAGGTTAGAAAAAAAAAAACTTTCGTTATTGTAATTAGTTGATTATTATTTTTTTAACAGCAAACTAAGTTCATACTTGATTATTGTTTTTTAAACCATCCGTCTATTGGATAAATGAGAAACACCTTAGCACCACACTATATATACTTTCGGGTGACTTAATTATTATTTTTGGTCAGAAGATAAAAGTATGTTAGCTTAATATTGTTGGGTTTTAATAAAAATTAAGGTGATTAATTCAGAACAGGGCTAAAAGGAGGCTAAGGGGATCTTAGAGTGAGAGTAGAGGTGCACAAATCGGGTTTTTTTAATACCAAGTTCCGGGTATGGAACCGGTTTTAGGTACGGTCGGGTATTACTTCGACCGGGTATTGAAAGAACCGGTTTCAGTTCCGGTTCCGGTTCCTAGCATAAAAAACCATACCCGGTATACTGGTTTAGGTTTTTCAATACCCGGTTCCGGTTTTTTCAATACCCGGTTCCGGGTATGGAACCGGTTTCGGGTATATCGGGTATTGAAAAAAACCGGGTACACTGGGTATTTAAAAAACCCGGGTATATCGGGTATTGAATTCTTTTTATACAATCACGTCGAAGGGTAGTGCGATTTAGATGATTATAACGTGGTTATAGATTTCTTTGAGTATACTTTTTGAGTATTCGGAAAACCCGGTTCCGGTTTTTTAATACACGGTTCCGCCTCAACATCTAAATGCCAAATAGTCCCGTCGCTTGACTCATACTTTTTGAGTATTCAAAACACCCGGTTTCGGGTATTCGGAAAACCCGGTGCCGGGTATCCGAAAAACCCGGGTTTGGGGGTATTTAAATAACCGGGTACAACCGGGTATAAATCGGGTCTGGTTCCGGTTCCGGTTTTTTACATAGAAATGTATACCCTATGCGTACCCGGCGGGTAGGGTCGGGTACGGTTCCGGGTATACCCGGTTCCGGTTTTTTTAATACCTGGTTCTGGGTTTTTTATTCGGTTCCAATTCCGGTTCCGGTTTTTTTGTGCACCTCTAGGTGAGAGGGGTGCTTGTAGAGTTTTTTTTTTCAACTTAACTGATTTTAGCCAATTCTGCTTTGACACATCACTTCACTGATTTACTTCACTGAAACACTTTTTTGAAAATCGTCCCACCAAACGGTCAACAAAATTAAATTGTAAATCTTGGAAACTGTCGATTGAATTGAATTAATATCACCTAAACGGTAAGTGAATTTATTTTAACAATGCCACCGTCGATTGTATATAAAATGATCAAACTGCAGGATTAAAAGCCACACTTACACGGTTTAAAAAAAACAAACACACAAAAAAAATGAACCCGTGGACCGAAGAGGAAGAGATGACCCTTGTGGTTTGACACAAGGATGCGTCGAATGACCCCGAAATTCAACTCCTTCCTCCCCCCCCCCCCCCCCCCGAGAGGTTTTGGACTCGAGTGTTTAGCGACTTCGTTGAACACGTTGGCACCAACACCACCAAGACCGTCCATGACCTCCAGTTCAAGTGGGGCGACCTCAACATCAAATGTGAGAGGTGGACCACCCTATCCGAGCAACAAGTGAGGGATGATCCGGAGCTTGATGAGGAGTTGGCTATCCAATTCACTCAATATGAGTATGGGGTTCGATACGGCAACGATTTCGACCGTGTCGAGGCATGGCGATTGTTGCGCCAGCTTTAAGTTTTTTTCTTTGTTTTTAATGTATTTTTTTACGTTTAATATTATTATTTTTAAAATATTTATGTTTTAATGCAATGTTTTTATTTTTATTTACTTTTACATTTTAATAATCACACGGTTAAAACAAAAAACTTAAAAAATAAACGGTAAACATATAACAAAACTACAAAACACACGGTTAAAACAAAAAAAGGTTACATTTATATAAACTCAAAATTAAAATAACCAACGGTACCAGTCCGTTAGATAAAACCAGCAAAACGATCCACGGGACCACTACCAGCGTGTGTGGCGGCGGTGTTACCGTGCTGGTAGTGGGTACCCGTGGACAATTCGGGTGGCGCCCCGTCCCCCCTTAGAGCATTCACATTTGGTCAACTAAATTTATGTGAGTGATTCCAACAAATTATGAGGTAGGTGTAATTAGTTGTGAGTTAATGAGAGATTAGAAAATTGGTTAAAACACTGTTCACCCCTATTTATATTTTAATATTTTTGTAAGTGATTGTGAGTGAGGAGAGAGAAAATGTAATGATAAAACTATTACCCCATCCGTCCCAATTTAAATGTGTTAGGCACACAAACAAACATATTAAGAAATCTGTTGTTTGTATGCGGTAAAATGACAGTAATATCCTCAAATCTTTGATTGTGTTTTATCTTTTATAGGCAAAATTGAAAATTGTATTTATATTTTTGGAAATAGACATTTAATTTGGGACAACAAAAAATGGAAAGATGGACATTTAAATTGGAACAGATGGAGTATTTATTTAAAAAGGAGAGGGAAAATTTTGGTGAGTGATAGTGATTTTTAGTGTAATTTGATAGAGCAGATGTGAATACTTTTATGAGGCTTGAACTCCGAATCCCTCATTTAAAACACCAACCCCTTTACCACCACACCACAAGGGGTGGGGCACTAAGGGGATGTTGTTGACCAACGAATACCCATTTTTGCCTTTTCTTCCTCTTCTTTAAATACACTCATTTTTTATTCTTACGAGACTTGAACTCCTAACCCCTCCTTTAAAACACCAACCCATTTACCACTACACCAAAAGAGGTGGGACGCTAAGGGGGTGTTGTTGACCAACTAATATCATTTTTGTCTCTTTTAAAGTTTGAACTTCCAATCCCTTATTTAAAACACCTACACCTTTTTATTACCCCACCACAAGGGGGTGGGGCGCTAAGGGGATGTTGTTGACCAACTAATATCCTAACTTATTCTAATAGCCAACTCAAGAAAAAAATGAAAAAAAAAAAAAAGATTAACTAAGGTCAATACACTAAATAAGTGGTTTAAGATATTTAGTTATCGACACAAGGATGATATCTAAGTGGAACCTTTTTTTCAAGTTATCTACCAGAGCAAAATGCCAATTGGATCGACTTCAATTTGTATAGTTTCGAGCCGCTCATCAAACTTTAAGATCTTAACAACGGATGAACATTATAAGTATGTGAAATAAAAAAAAAAAAAAAAAAACCCGTCGTTATCACGATCAATAGCTTTATTTTTGATGTTGCTATTTGTAACGAGAGCCTTAGACCACCCGTAGTGGCAATTGATTTGGGCGTAGATTGAGAAAAAAAACGCCCTAAAACGCCGGTGCAAGCTGCCCTTGGGGATTTTTTTTAAAAAAAAATTGGTTTTGGCGTCATGAATAAAACGTCCTGGAATTTGTTTGTTTTGAAAAAGTTACCGTTGAATTTTAACCCCAACGCTACAAAAAAAATAATAAGTTTAATTTTCAATTTATTTACGTATTTAAACATCAACTCAATCCGTTTTTTATACACTCTCTCTCGATTCTTGAAAACTCCTATCTTATTCTTGAAAAAGTTACCATTGAATGGTAACCCCAACACTATAAAAAAAATGAAACAAGACTTCGAAGACCTTGGCTATAGGCATTTGGAAACAATGCAAGAAAGGATCACCGAAAATAAAAAGTTCGTTGCGATTCAAGAGGCGAGGCAAATGGAGAAAAACATCAAGTTTATGTCTACACCGATCGATAACCTCACAGGAGAAGCGTTACTCTTAGCACAAATGTGTAGGCAACAAATCCATGACATATACGGACTTTAGAGAGCTATATTTTCTTAAGAATATAGCTCTTGGATCGTGACTAAGAATTTGTCGTTTTTAGTACTTTTGCATGTTTCGTCTTTAATTTTTATTATTTTAATTAAGGGCATTGTAATTTAATTATTTGTTTTAATAATAATAATAATAATAATAATAATAATAATAATAATAATAATAATAATAAGGGGAAAGATCCGGTACAAATAGTTTTTTTGGTAAGAACTGTGAGAATCAAAGGATGGTATTTTTTTTTTTCAAAATTTTTTTCCCCATATTGTTAAACATGTATTAGAGTATTGAAAACTAAAAAAAAAAAAAATTGGTGTAGAGTAATTACGTGTAGAGTAATTACATAATTACTCTAGTGTAAACTAATGTATTTACCTTAATGATGTAATTACACTAAAAAAAAATTTTTAATTTTTTTTTTTTTTTTTGTATTATTCATCTAGAAAGAATGTTTAAGCACATGGGAAAAAAAATTCTAAAAAAAATAAATAAATTTTTTTATCCCTTTTGATTCTCACAGTTCTTATAAAAAAACTATATGTATTTGATCTTTACTCTAATAATAATTGGATAATCATTGCAAGGGATTATATGCATTATACCACTACACTCATCTTTAACTTCAAGTCTCATAATGCCCCTTTGCTAACTAGGATGACACATGTCACATAATGCGTAAGGGGAAGGGTTGAAATCTTATTACCACTACACATAGTCTTAGCAAAATCAAGATCTACGAGTTTACAAGCTGACTTGAAAATTTTGAGATTTGAATGCACCTATGAAACTTTCTAAGTATGAAAAGGGTTGATTCGGGTAGGATCAAATTTGACGGGTGTATAGAGAATACTATCATTTGTTTTTTGGAATAAGGTTAAACTCTAATTGTCTAAAGCGGAAGTAGCAGGAGAATATTTGGTGTCACCACTCACCACCATGAATAAATATTAGCTGATTGTCATACCTTAATAATCAACGGATTAGGAATATTAGACAGTGTTCGTTTCATTGGGTGAAAATAAATGGAAATTAGCAAAGAAATTGGAATTTGAATGAAATGGATTTGAAATTAGAATCTCAATTCAATTCTTGGTGTGTTCTTTTGACAAAATAATTAGAATCTATCGATCTAGTCCCCACCCCTCTGCATGCCTCGGGTTGAAACGGTACAAGTAGTTAACATTCCCAATTGGGTTGAAATGGTTCGGGTCATTAACATGCACAGTCGGGTTGAAACGGTCATGGTCCTTAATGGGCCCGACTGGTTCCAAACGGTTTGGGTCCTTAACGGGCCCGGTTAGGTCAAAACAGTTTGGGTCCTTAACTAGCCTCATCGAGTTGAAACAGTGCGGGTCATTGACAGGCACTGTCGGGTCGAAACAGTTCGATTTTTATCGAGCCAATTCGAAGTCACCCAATCCAGATCCTTAATGAACCCGGTCAGGTCAAAACATTCTTGTTCTTTAACGGTCTCGGTCGTGTCAAAAAGGTCCAGATTGTTAACAGGCCTGTTCAGGTCAAAACAACTCTGGGTTGATAACGGTCCCGGTCGAGTCCATCCAATCCTAGTCGTTAGCGTGCCCAACTGGGTTGAAACGATCCAGGTCATTAATGTGGCCGGTTGGGTCGAAGCTGTTCAAGTTGTTAACAAGTCAGTTCTGGTCAAAACCGACCAGGTCGTTTACGGGCCCCGTTATGTTGAAGTAGTCTAGGTCGTTAATAGGCGTCATCGCCGGCAACAGGTCGAGTATGGCTAATACCATACCCATACCTAGTTATAAAATTTCATCCCATACCCATCGCATTATCCATTGAGTATTTGGGTATTCGTGTGGGTGCTAATATGAATAAATGTTGTAATTGGAAGAAAGTGATTGATGTGTTAGAGGCTCATTTAGCCTTATGGAAGGCGAAGTTGCTCTCTATAGGTGGTCGTGTTATCCTCATCAAGGCAATGCTCGAGAGTCTTCCTATTTATTATTTTTACAAATAATAATAAAAATAAAAACAAAAGAAAAAAAAACCCAAAATCCTCTTCATCAACTCTGTATCACCATCTCCATCCTCTCCAACATATTCATCCTCTTATCACCATCTCCATCCTATCCATCAACATATTCATCATCTTCATCAACTTTGTATCACCGTTGTGTCCTCTGTACACCGTAACCATCACCATCGTATCCTCCATCTCCATACATCACCGAGAAAGAGAGAGGAATTTCAGAAAATGGTTCACGGATATATGTATGTGTATTAGTGATTTGACAGAAAGAGAGAGAAATTTCAGTCTTACCGTGCGTTAACTAGAATCAAGAAACGGTTCACAAATCCATTATCAGCATCACCAACGGCGATGTTACCATATTGATAGTGGGATACTCGTGACCAAATCTGGTAACACCCGTCCCCTCTAATGAACACTCCGCCCACACACTACAATATAACTTTGAAATTGCTCCGGTATAATTGTGTACTATTGGCAATCTTGGACCCTTGAAAAGATGGATACCACTTGTAGTAAAATAGATACAAAGAGTGACTTCGAAGTCATGGAAGACGAATGGTGATGATGCTCAAAAAGTCAAAAGTCAAAGTCACTTCCGCAAAACATTCATCGAGCCAATGATAAAATTCTAGGAAATATATGATTGTGTATTTACATAAAGAATACTTATTCATAAGAGATTAAAACACTAAAAAAGTATAATGCACACACTATTTATATTCAAATAAAATATATTTCTATTCAAATCAAAGATATATAATCCAATATAACTCTAAAGTCTAAATATAACACCAAAACAAAAAAAATATATTTAAGAAACGTTTACACTTTTACAACAATTTTACAAAAACGAGTTTAAAATCAATTATTGTAACTTTTTTTTTTTTTTGAACGGCCAACGGTACCACCCATAACGAAGCCCCGCACCCTCAGGTCCGGTCCCCGGGCCCCTCCTAAGGTCCAACCCCTCATTTCAGAATAACCCTACTCTGAGTGGGATTCGAACCTGTGACCTCCCAGGGCAAGAACCCCACAAAGTGGGTAAACCTTCCCACCTCCATTGCAACCACTAGGCTATAAACATCATTCGAACCTGTAACTTATATATGGCGTATATATGTACCATAGATCTTAAATGAAGCCCTTGGAAAGGGCTCTTCCAACACAACTATAGGTGGCTCAAATGCGTCTTATTGTTATTGGTGATGGCCTAATGTCGGTGAAGTTTCTAAAATTACAAAATAGTAAAAATGTGTCCCGGGATATAGCACTTGCTCGACACTCAACAATGCTAAACAATTTCAATTAAAATTCAGAACCTTTTAAAAAGAAAAAAAAAACATTAAAGTAAGCTCAAAAGTATTTGGAAGGATATAATAGAACTATTTATATTCTTTAGAATTAAGCATTGTAAAAAATTTTAAAAACACTCTTGATTACCTCAGTACCACGTTGAGGGTCGTTAACAGTGTGTAGTAAGAGAACGTGATCTTGTACGGTGTAAGATTATGTAACATATAAGAGAAAAGTGTATGTATGCAACACTTGCTAACATGCTAGCTTAACTCTATTAGGCTATTAGTAAAACACTACAAGTTGCGTATTAGAAGAATGTAGGAATGCGACATTGTTTACATGCATAATTCTATTCGGCATATCTACTACATGATGATGCACTTCATGTTTTAATGACAATATAAATATATGGATGTGAACTATGCTAAATATATGGGGTGAGCAAAATTAACCGCCATAACCGACATAACCGAACGATAACCAACATAACCAATGGTTATGGTTATGAAATTTCTTTAACCGACCTAGCGGTTATGGTCATGGTTATGAAACTTTGGGTAACCGATATAAGCAAAACCGAACCGAACTTCTAGTTTTAAGTCTATGTAATAGGTTTATATTTTACACTAATCATGTAGAAGTTTTCTACTAAGATAAAAGTATCTATAATACATTATAAAGGAGGAGTGATGTACAACAAGGTAATTTGCATTTCCGTACAACTTAACAAGCAACATGTACAACATATTTAAGCAAGAAATTTAAGGGTATTATTGGCATAATTGGGACAATTAAGACACTTAAGAGGGTAATATAGGCATTTCATCAACCTCCTCCTTTACAATATCAAAAGACTTTTACAATACTACCCTCCTTCTTCCATCCATACCCTTCAATCATTTGCCTTCTTCCTTCATCAATATAGATCATTAACCTCTTGTCCCTTCAAGTTCCGTAACCTTAAGGATCAAATTGAATGAGATTGATTGTGAAATTCAAGTCCTCCTCTTATAACATTCAATTGAAGGCCTACATGAACTATCTTGCCTTCAAAAAAATGTTTCTGTAAGAACTATTACTAATTTTACTATTTGCATTTTCTTTGTTTGTTGCACAAAGTTTGCAATGTTTTATATTGTTTTTTATTCATGCACCTAGATTTGGACAAGCACATTGCAACGAACAATTTTGGCAGCAAATCAAATTGTTGGATTCCACAAGGTTACTTTTACATGTCACATAAATTGCTTCTTTGATCATTTATCATTTGTAAAATTTGTGTACTTTCTTTACGTTATAGATACAATGGCGTGCACTTGATGAGATAAATGCTGGTGTGTGTAACGGTATGACGTATGAAGAAATAAAGAAGAACATGCCTGAAGAATACGAGTATGTTAAATATGAAATATTCGATTTTTTTTTTTTTTGTAATTTTATACCTTTCCATTCAATGGTCTTTTTTTTAAAGGTCAAGGAAGAAAGACAAACTCAGGTATCGATATCCTCGTGGAGAGTCGTATCTCGATGTGATACAAAGGTACTGAATTCAAATACAAGGAAAAATTTCTGTTGAAAATATAGAAAGTAAATAATTAAAGTTTTGGTATTTTAAGCAACGTCAAAAGTTTGCAGTTGTGCATATAACAGGTTGGAGTCGGTTATTATTGAGTTAGAACGACAACGCGCGCTTGTTGTAGTTGTATCTCACCAGGTAAGACAAGGCAAACACAAAATTTTACCTCCACAAATGGGTAAAAAAACTAAAAATAAAACGGGTTAAACGTGTTTGTAAAGTGTATTTTAATACATGTGTATCAATATAGCTTTTGAAAAATATTTAGGCCATTAGTTTTTCATTAACATTTTTAAAACAAATGAACATTATTTTTGGTGGGCGTGGCCTAAACCGTATGTAAATTACATGTTACCCAACTCATCCATTGAAAGATTTGTGCAATGCAAACATGGGTTTAATGGATTTGTGCATTGCAGGCTGTTCTAAGACCTTTATATGCCTATTTTGCTGATAGGCCATTGAAAGAAATTTCACACATAGAGGTAAACAACAAAACATTAGATCAATCTTTTCGGTCTTTTAATCTTTGAAAACACGTTAACACGTTTGAATATCGGGAATTTCAGATGCCGCTTCATAGAAAGTTCTGGTACCAAAAAAAAAGATACTGACTATATTTTCCTCGCGTAACGAACCCGCTGCAACGCGCGGGCATTACCACTAGTGTTAGTAACAAAACTTAGGCTTAAGTAAGTTTTTTTAGTCTAGTAATATCTTATTAACAAGGATTCCTTATTGGTAGTTCAATAGAAAAATGTAATGTTGTTAGTCTTATAAAAAAAACTTAAGTTAAGTCCACTATCATAGGTTCCATTTTTTATTTTGTAAACCCACTTGATCTTAATTTTTGAACTTTTGTCGAAAGTTAGTTTTAGTTGAAGTTTGTGGTTAATAACCGAAATAACCATAACCGAACCATAACCGAATTCATAACCGATTAACCATAACCGAAGTATGGTTATGGTTAAGGAAATCTCATAACCGAAATAGCGGTTATGGTTATGGTTATGGTTAATGGTAAAAACCGAACCAACCCGACCCATGCACACCCCTAAATTGACTACATAGATTTCTTACACTTTGTACGAAAAATGTCTTTTGTACAAGAACCTAGTGTGTGTGTATATATATTGATATTCTACTTTCTATAGCATCAACAACATGGTCCAAAATGTTAAACAAACAAGCAAATCAATCAAGAAATATGGGAAAAAAACACATAATTGTTGGGTCTACTACATGATGCATATATGTCTTTATTAATACGGAATGATTTTTAGTAAATACACACTCACATATTCAAATGCACATCATGCTTTGATGACAATATAAATATATGAATGTCAACTATGCTAAATGTAGTTATTTGTATACTGATATCTAGTTTCTATAGCATCAACAACATGGGCCAAAATATTAAACAAACAAGCAATCAGTCAAGAAATATTGAACACAAAAACACATAATTGTTGGTCTATTTGATTAACTCAAGCTAATTAATTCACGAACATAGTAATCATGATCAATGCTCGATCTCAAACATTATTCATGCCTTCATATACTGAAAAGCAAAAGAAATTTGAAAAGGACATGTTGGGTTATATTAATAGGAAAATAGCTAGTTATTTGAGAATGCTCCAACACATCTTTGAGACGTCGATAAAACAAATCTACAAAGTAAGCTAAGAGATATTTCAAGGTTATTTGGTCGAAGAACATATTTTCTTAATCTTTTTTTATTTTGGTCCGAACAAGAAGCAAATGTTCAAAGTTCAATCAACCATAACAAGAAGAAACTCTTTGGCAGAAATGTGCTCCATGCAGGAACATTTGACAGCTCAAATGCGGATCGAATGTTTTTGTCATGTCAACCTTTTAAAAAGTTCTATCATATTTGTGATTCGTCTTTTACCAAGCAAAACACTAATCTTGAGTGATCTTACACTTAAAACACATATCGGGTATGTTTGGCGAAACTAGCTGGAGGCTGGTAGCTGCAAGCTAGTAGCTGAAAGCTTTTTAAATATATTTTAGTGTTTGGTAGAGTAGCTGAAGCTTTTAATAAAATGTATAAAATGAGCAAAATGGGCATAATTAAAAGTTTGTAAAGAAAGTTTTTATTTTATTTTTAAAATAAAATAGGTATTTATGTCATTTACTAATTAAAAGCTTATAGCTAGTAGAGCTTTTTCTTAAAAGCTACTACTAGTAGCTTTTCACTGTAGAGTTTTTTCTCTAACATAAAAGCTTCCAGCCTCTTTAACCAAAGAAGGCTTTTATTAAGTATGAGTTTTTTCTTAAAAGCTTGAAGCTCTTAAAAACTCTTAAAAGCTCCTTACCAAACATACCCATCATATGTACACTGTAGAGTTAGAGATTGAAGATAGAAAAAACAACGTTGGTGTAATATCAATTGTAATTGTAATATGTATATTTGTAAAAGGTACAACTACCTAAATTAGTGAGAAGTTTCACGATCCCTACAAAAGAGTAAAAGCTCCGAAATTTTAGTGATTGTAATTTGTACTTTTATAAACTATCTTTTTGTCTAGTGCCTAACTATTTTTGCATAGAATACAGCACTTAAAAAAATCACAATAATTGTCTTCGGTTTTTCTTAGGGAGAAACAATGTTGGGGAATAACCGTAACAAACGAACAAAACCGGATAACAGAAATCTCTGAAAGCACGTGATCGCTTTCAAATTGAATCAATTCGACAGTTCTATCAAATATTCAATCGGATACAATCAAAGATTGAGAATTTTCTGTATGTTGTGATTGAGATTAAAGAACCAGAGAGTTTTTGATCAAGAAGAAGATAATTTCGTAATGAAACAATAGGGCCAGAAACTGTCTTTTAGGCCGTTTTCAAAGGGTTTCAATATTGCCAAAATTAGTCCCTCTATTTTCGAACATTAATTTTCTGAGACATTTTTACCATAGCAATTTTAGTGGAAATAAAATTTTTCCAAGCTGACCTAGCAACTCGACCCCAGCCAGGGGCTCTGCCCCTTGGACCCCGCCAGGGTTGGACCTTGCTCCCAGGGGCGCTGCCCCTGGACCCCCGTTCCTTAGGGGCTTCACCCCTAAGTTCATAATAAATTCAAATAGGCGTGCACTCCGCACCACCATACCTATATGATGTATTATTATGAACATATTGATCAAACAGTCAATCCAATTACACTAAAATATCCAACAAACAATATATGCAAATATTAAATAAAAAAGATTTTTTTTCTCCAAAATATCGGGTTTTATTTTGGTTTGCATATTATAGCTTTAACTATAGTTCAACAACAAATGAAACAACAGATTTCACTACGATTGGCACAAAATCTATTTTGTAAGTGAGACGTGTGAGTTTTTTTATTTTTATGGTTATTTACAAATTTTCTCGATCCTTAATATGTTTCTTGGCCCAGATGCTCGTTAGCATGATCAAAGAGAAAGGCCCAACTTAAATCAAGGACGTGGACTTCATTAGTCCTTTATATTTTGTAGTAATAAACTATGGTGGCCCAATTGACTGTATACTACTACTAGAGGTGCACAAAATGGGTACCAAACGGGTATAGACGGATCCAGGTTTTCCAAGGAACGGGCCCGGTAGAAGGGGTGTAGTATAGTACCCAGTAAATCCGGTTCGGATAGTGTCGGTCCGGGTAGGAACCAATACCCGGGTACAACCGGGTATTATTGTTTGGGGTTTATAAAAACAAAAAAGAACCATTGGGATCGGTTCCTAACGGTAATATAGCCGTTAGGAACCAGTTATCTACCATTCAACCATCTTAGTTTAGTATAAATAGGTGTAGAATGTTCATTTTTTATTACACCACTTCTCTAACCCTCAAACGCAAAGTTGCTCAAGTTTTTCCTACACCAACGACAACGAAGGCAAACAAGGAAGAAGTTGTTTTGGTACTTGAAACCAAAAGAAACCCCGACATTTGGGCTCACTACGGCTTATTTCTTATGTCGGACAATAACGAGATGGATCGTGCAAGTATTGTGGAAAGTTCTTAAAAGTCGTGGCAAACTCAACTCTCAAAAAACAAACGGTTAAACATTGTCCGGTAAAAGAAGCTAAAATAGAAGGCGAATCATTTGGATCCGCAAACCAAACTAGTAGTTAGTGGTGTTGAAATGAATTGTTTAAGTTTTAATGTTAAGTTTATGTTTAACATTAGGTTTTAACATTTAATTTTAAGTTTTAAAATGTTCAATGTTAGTTTAATAAAATAGAAGTTATAATAAACATAACTACCATTAAACATAATTAGATTTTAATTTTTTTTTTTTTTTTTTGTCTTAAATAATTTCCATTTCAACAAAAGAGGCAAATTACATAAGAATAGCAGGTAGGCGGGCAACAAGCTGCGCCGCCACCCCCTTCTGGATAGAGAACCCTAATCTAGAGAAAACAAATCCTCGCCCCTGGGGAGTCGAGAAGTTGCTGTGGACCACCCGCTGGACTCTCGTCAGAAATCTGATCGCTTCCGGGGCCAATGAGCCAAAAGTGTCAAAGGCCAAAGGGACAAAAACATGTTGGTTATCCTCACACGCTTTAGCATGCTTTGCCACCTTGTTCGACTCTGCTCTAATCACCGCTCGCCCCGCCACGAACCCACTTCCCTGAATCCCGCTAAAGGAGATACACCCGTAAGGTCCACACATGCGTGTTTCCCACCTTCCCAGCCAATACATATTACAAAGTCGTGTCAATTATAAGCTTTCAAATTTCTAACTTAAAAAAACGGTTTTCCATTAATCCGTTCATACTCGGTCATATATTCTTCAACAATATGGTCGTGGTTATTTGGGTCCTCCAATTCGTCCATCCGTCAATGCCAACTAGCATGAAATCTTCCAATCGGGTAGGACATATGAACTTTGTTTTGATATCATCAATTGAATGGTCGGTTTCAAAACCCATTTCATCCTTAAACCTCTCTTCAAGGAGAACCCAAAAATCAAGACAGGGTCGAATCCCTATTATACCATCCGCTCGTATTTCTCTTACTCTAATGTCTACAAAAGCTAGTCCCAAGCAATACCTCTCGTCTTTGCTCCAAGGTGAAGACATTTTCGTATGCTTTTGATTTTGCCTTTTATTTTTGGGTGTGTTTTTTTATTTGGATAATTAACCAATACATCCCACAACTATTTTTCAAGGTTTAGTTTGGTTTGGTTAAAAACCGCTTAAAGGTAAAACACGGCCATGTAGTTGTTCCAAACGATCAAAAATTGATTACCATTACCAAAGGTAAAAACCGGATCCTACCGGGGTTTTCAGGTTGAGTAGGAATTGAAAATAAAAAATGAAATGGGAATCAGGTAGGAATTATCGGATACAATAGGGTCCGAATCGGTTCCTCCATCCATCAGGTATGAACTGGAAACGGTCCGAGTCGAATACAGGGGTAGGGTCTGAAACCAAGTTTTTTGTGTACCTCTATATAATACTACAACACTACTAGTATACGAGTGGAAAAGAAAATGAAAAAACTCATAAGAAGTGAATCCAAATCCTTAATCAAGTAAACAAATAGTTAAGATGAAGAAATAAACAATATCATAAGCAGCCATGAATTAGTTGTGATTGAAAGATTAAAAAAAAAAAAAACTCACACGACTATTTATCTAATTCCATCATTTTTTGAGCACATAATATAATTTTAGATACTTCACCACTTTTTTTAAATTACAAAATACATTTTGTTCCATTTATTCTCTTTATTTGAGTATACTATTTTATCTATATATAAAAGGATCAAATGAGAAGAAATTTACGTAAGAACAAAAAGAAAAGGTTACATAATAATTAAACATTAAATAGTTTTACTATCTTTACATTAATTATATCTATCTAATTAATTAGTCATTAATATTTTATCCTACACATTATCAAAATTTGTCATATTCATGTAAAATTCATCCTACATATATCGAAATTATCATATGTTTATCCTACACATATCGAGATTATCATAAGTTTTTCCTACACATATAAAAATGCATCCTACACATATCGAATTTATCCTTCACTCTAAATAAGATTTGATTTAGAAGAATATATTTCAAAATTAATTATAAGTTTAATTTATTTAACTAGTTTAGAGAGAGTTACAAAAAATAATAATCAATTTAACATTCAATAAAGTTATTGTAACACCACGAGATTTTTTTTTATTTATTATTTATTTATTTTTAAATCTTTGAAATCTATAAACTTTCTCCGTTTATCTGTCAATTTTTGGGGTTTGTAGTTTCTTTTAGCATGTCCTTATAAATTTTTTTTAGGTAATGGATTAACAACAAAACCGATTTAGTTTTATAAGAAAACTACTTTAAAATCGTTTTTTTTTTTAAATGGTCTTGGTAGGGTTCGAAACCAAGACCAAGAGGATATCACACAAACCATTAGACCAAAGACCAAGTTATGTTAGAAATTTAATATGGCTTGTATTTATAAACAACATGTTTCCATCAAAGTCAAAGCCAAGTCAAAACGTCTCATTATTATCATTTAATTCAACAAGAATAATGGAGCCTTAATGTGATTAACTATTTTCAAATATAAATAAACCAAGACCTGTCGATCAATTGTAGGCCTAAATCACGGATCATATTGAGCAAAAGATACCAATTTTAAGCTCTTTGACTTGGACCATTTGACTCATTAATACCCATCGAGCCACCATCGAATTGAACGAATTTAATCGCTAATGACTATAAAACCCCACTCAGAAAGCATGTTCGGTCCTTTTTTTCCCATTCTTAACACAAATCAATTTCATTGAATTTGCGTTTGTGTTTGATTTCTTTAACCACGCCCGGTGTAGGCATAGCAAACCTCAATTAATCGTTAACCTTGATTTGTTAATCATCTCGGGATTATTTGCCATTACTATAAAGCTATAACGAATTCAAATAGTAATCAAGGTGAGTTTACATAGCCCCTTTTACTATTTTACATTTTTTTGGGTGAAACATGTTCAAATTCTCTTTCTTGATTCAATAAGCAATTACATGAACTCTTTGTGTGTTATCTTTGTGCACTTGTCTTGAACTTAACTGTGGTGAACATGCTATTTGAGATTCATTGATACATGAGATTCATTGATACAAAGATTCAAAGATTCATTGATTCATTTTAGTCACATGGTTTGTTGGTATCCATACTCATTTCCCAATAGGTATTGTTCTCGCAAGCTGTCCTAGATACATCACTGACATGTTAATTGCTATACAAACTATATTTTTATGCTATGACAACACCTATGTATTCTCACCAACTATTATAGTTGACCCCCCCCCCCATCTTTTCAAATTAACATGTTTCAGGATTTATTATCGCATGGAGGATTTACAAGCTTTTGGATTACATAGGATGCATGAAGCCTTAGAAAATAATTAGAGATTGTTGTATCTTACCCAAGTTGTCATTGTATGTACAAAACCTTAAAATAAATAAAAAATGTGGAATCTTTTGTACCATGTGCTATTATACAATCGTCACTACGTGACACCTCGATGTTTCCGTCATCGGTTGGGGTGTTACAGATTGGTATCAGAGCCATGGTTATAGGGAATTAGGTTATTAGGCACATGACCTAGACTATAACCTTAAGAATCCAAAATGAGTTATCCCACTATTTGCATGTTATTTGTTTTTGTCTCTCTCCATCGGTTTCATGCTTCGCTCTCTTCTTTCTCCTCTCTCTAATTTTTTTCACCATGTCAACACTTTTCATCATCAACATCCATTGTGGTGTTTCAAACCATTTTCCGGACGGGGAAGCTTGTTGAAGACTACTCTTATTTTACAAAAGAAACTCTACCATCAAGCAAGGAGTGATTTCCTTTATCGTGATGACTAGTTTCAATCCCAGTTGATTTTCATTTCTCTTCCAATTTCTTAAACCCTACTAGTAACAGGGGAGATATGCAATATGAAAGGGTGAACGCCTGTGTTCTGAGTGTTCTGTCTAAAGAGACACATTTCATACAAATCTCAATCAATCGAGGGACCCGTATACCTATTTTAGAATTCTTGGGATGAGTGTTTACTTATAGGCTAAAGCACGTCTCTCTTGACCACCAGTGTTTACTTACTCAATGTGTTTCATCTATCCTCACAATATTTTGTTTCATTCTCTCTCACTTTTGCTTTATCTAAACTTTGAATCTTATAATCCTCTTGATAGAGATTCATTTTCTTGCCTACTAATTTCATCTATTAGTTTGAATTTCATGATCATTCACCTTATTTTACCAACACATTTCATCTTTTAGTGATACATTATTTCACACAGCCTTAACCTTTTTCAATTACATGCTCAAAATCTTAACAAATAAATACCTATACTTCATAACCTCATCACTTTCTGTATTTTCCTTGTCGTTATTAAAAAAAAAAAAGCCTTTCCCCTGCATTTTTCTAAAAAGTATCTTCAAATATAAAACTTCACACTATCTCAATCTATGGACATCAGATACACCAATCGATATTCGCTTACAAACTAGTCGGATTCATGTTGAAGTATTCTTTTCAATATCTTGAGTTAAAGTATTCTTTTTAACTCGAAACATTGTTGGTTTCATGTTGAAGTATTCTTTTCAACATCATGAGTTAAAGTATTCTTTTTAACTCGAAACATTGTTGGTATTTATGTTGAAGTATTCTTTTCAACATCATAAGTTAAAGTATTATTTTTAACTCGAAACATTGTTGGTTTTATGTTGAAGTATTCTTTTCAACATCATGAGTTAAAGTATTCTTTTTAACTCAAAACATTGTTGGTTTTATGTTGAAGTATTCTTTTCAACATCTTGAGTTTAAGTATTCTTTTTAACTCGAAACATTGTTGGTTTTATGTTGAAGTATTCTTTTCAACATCTTGAGTTAAAGTATTCTTTTTAACTCAAACCATTTTTTGTACTTATTTTGAAGTATTCTATTCAACATCTCGGGTTGAAGCATTCTTTTAAACTCGAGAGAGCTATGAAATTCTTTCAATTAGTGTATCTTTTGTCCTGTGATCCCAATAGTACTTGGTGGGTTAACATAAAGACGAACACAAAAGGAGAAGGTCCTAACCATACCATGTACTTACAACCTTGTCATAACACATACCCCCTTATTTCTTAAATATTTCGAGTTAGTGTTATTGAAGGACATAAAACCCTAATGTAAGGTAAATTAATGATTGCGGTCCAGAACGTAATCATGAATTTACAGGTACGTTAACGTAGTGTGAAATTCTATCAAGGTATTCGGTAGATAACCAAATATAAATCCTAGTTAATTAATGGTCCATTTAACCTCAACGGTCATCTTGTGCATTCTTGAAACTTACAGTTTAGTGCTCCATAGGACTCCTTATCTCATATCAATATCACCCAAACCCTTGATCATGTTACTCCTAAACTTATGCCATGCTTAAACCATAGTTACCCTAGCTTGTATCTTGTACTTTCACCTACTCTCAACAGCCTCTCCAACACTAACTTCAGGACGAGTTCCCAAAAGTAGGGGAGACTGTAACACCATGAGATTTTTTTTTATTATTTATTTATTTTTAAATCTTTGAAATCTATAAACTTTCCCCGTTTATCTGTCAATTTTCGGGGTTTGTAGATTCTTTTAGCATGTCCTTATAATTATTTTTAGATAATGGATTAACAACAAAACCGATTTAGGGGCTGTTTGGTAGCCTCTGAATGGTTATTAAGAGGGTACATCTGAATGATTCATAATCTTTTAATGGTTAAGATGTAATCTTAAGTATGAATGGTAAGAGGTAACATCTTAATGGTTGCCTCTTAACCATTCAGACTTAAGGTTACCTCTTAATCATTCAGAGGTTGTGGACCATCAAGAGGTAGCCTCTGAATGACCATTAAGAGGCTACCAAACAGCCCCTTAGTTTTATAAGAAAACTACTTTAAAATCGTTTTTAAAAAAATAATGGTCTTGGTAGGGTTCGAAACCAAGACCAAGAGGATATCACACAAACACACAAACCATTAGACTAAAGGCCAAGTTCTGCTAGAGATTTAATATGGCTTGTATTTATAAACAACATGTTTACATCAAAGTCAAAGCCAAGTCAAAATGCCTCATTATTATCATTTAATTCAACAAGAATAATGGGGCCTTAATGTGATTAACTATTTCCAAATATAAACCAAGACCTGTCGATCAATTCTATGCCTAAATCACATATCATATTAAGAAAAAGATACCAATTTTAAGCTCTTTGACTTGGACCATTTGACTCGTTAATACCCATCGAGCCACCATCGAATTGAACGAATTTAATCACTAATGACTATAAAACCCCACTCAGAAAGCATGTTCGGTCCTTTTTTTCCTTTCACTGAATTTGCGTCTGTGTTCGATTTGTTTAACCACGCCCCGCGTAGGCATAGCAAACCTCAATTAATCGTTAACCTTGATTTGTTAATCATATCGGGATTATTTTCCATCACTGTAAAGCTATAACGAATTCAAATAGTAATCAATGTGAGTTTACATAGCCCTTTTTACTATTTTACATTTTTTTGGGTGAAACATGTTTAAATTCTTTTTCTTAATTCAATAAGCAATTACATAAACTCTTTGTGTGTTATCTTTGTGCACTTGTCTTGAACTTAACTGTGGTGAACATGCTATTTGAGATTCATTGATACATGAGATTCATGATACAAAGATTTATTGATTCATTTTAGTCACATGGTTGGTTGGTATCCATACTCAATTCCCAATAGGTATTGTTCTCGCAAGTTGTCCTAGATACATCACTGACATGTTAATTGCTATACAAACTATATTTTTATGCTATGACAACACCTACGTATTCTCACCAACTATTTATAGTTGACCCCCCCATCTTTTCAAATTAACATGTTTTAGGAGTTATTGACGCATGGAGGATTTACAAGCTTTTGGATTACATAGGATGCATGAAGCCTTAGAAAATAATTAGAGATTGTTGTATCTTACTCAAGTTGTCATTGTATGTACAACACCTTAAAATAAATAAAAAATGTTGAATCTTTTGTACCATGTGCTATTATACAATCGTCACTACGTGACACCTCAATGTTTCCGTCATCAATTGGGGTGTTACAGTTATTAAATGAAATATTCTTATTGGTTAGAATTTGTTCTTTTTCTTCTCACAAAACATTTTATTCTCATTTGAACTCCACTTTATCTATATATGTACTTACTATAATAGGAGAGTCGTGAGTGACATAAGAAATGCTTAGAAAAGCTGATGTGTCAAGCATAGAGATCGGCCAACAATGTCTTGTTGATGCAAAAAGTAATGTCATTAATCAGTTTAAAATTATAATTAAATAATGCCACTTGCCTGAACAGTGCTTGATAAATTAGTTAAATAATGTCACTTGCTTTAACAGATGTTCATACATCTGTTACTCCAGATTTGAGCTTCAAATTCAAGATCAGATTTCAAAATCAAAACCCCTTACACATATATATAAATGTATCGTATCTCTCTCTCTCTCTCAAATAATATATTGTTGTCTCTCAAATTTATTCATGAATGCTCTGTGTCTATCAGTATTCTTAAATCATACCAAATGGTTCTCTCACACTCATGTTCAGATCGAAGGATTGAAGCATCAGGTAACCAAATTTTAATCGAACATAACAATATGAATAAAATTTATCTCTGTGCAAGGTAACCAGAGTATTTGGGTTGAAAAAAGTGTTGATTTTGGAAGATTCTTACAATCCAAGAAAAATATTAGTTGTATCATTACCAATGGTTCAACAATGGCAGCATCAAACTCAATATAGGTATACATGTCTTTGTTTTTTATAGGCATTTATGCGTTTGTTTAATGCGTCTCTCAAACTTACATTCAAATCGAAGGATTCAAGCATCAGGTAAGCAAATTTTAATTGATCATAATAATAAAAAGGGGTATTGGATTTTAATAATCCCAAGTTTTCCTTGTTGGCCGATAATAATCCCTACTTCGAAAATTCCCAATAATAATCCCAAGTTTCAAACTTTTGGCCCCTGGTGAACTTTTTTTAACAGTGGACTAACCCAGTTAGTTCCTGCTGACGTGGATGCTTGAC
Source organism: Ambrosia trifida (assembly GCA_028751855.1). Classification (NCBI taxonomy): domain Eukaryota; kingdom Viridiplantae; phylum Streptophyta; class Magnoliopsida; order Asterales; family Asteraceae; genus Ambrosia; species Ambrosia trifida. Next base: position 13,524,463 of record CM054128.1, on the reverse strand, counting down.
TGTCTTTAAAGCAAATCCAAACTGGCCTGCTAAAGAGATACAGTTAGCAGTTAAGCAAAAGTTTAAAGTGTTGATATCAAAATGGTTAGCTTATAAGGCTAAATGTTGTGCACAAAAGAAGCTTCATGGTTCAATGAGGGATCACTACAGCAAGCTTGGGTCATATTTGGCAGCTTTAAAGGAAGCTAACCCTACTTCAACATTTGACCTGCTAACTGTCCCCCCAGGTTTTGTTAATGCAGATCCAGGTTCAACACTAGAAACTTTTTGTAGACTCTTTGTGTGTTTTGATGGTGTGAAGAAGGGTTTTTTGGCAGGGTGTAGGAAAGTTCTGTGTTTAGATGGATGTTTCCTTAAAACATTCCTAGGAGGTATGTTGTTGGGTGCAATTGGAAGGGATGCAAACAACAAAATGTTCCCAATGGCATGGGCTGTTGTTGAAGGTGAAACTAATGACTCATGGGAATGGTTTATGGATCTTTTAAGGAAAACATTAGAGGTTAAGGATGGTGGGAAGGGATGGACACTCATTTCTGATCAACAAAAGGTATGTCTTTTACATTACTTTGCAACTGTTATGTCATCTAATACATATGTTTCTTTGAATGTTCCAGGGTTTGTTAAATGCAGTTACATTGGTGTGGCCAGAAGCTGAGCATAGGAATTGTGCTTGACACATCTATGCCAATTGGCATAAGAAGAACAAGAGTGATGACTTGAAGGAGGTTTTCTGGAAAGCTGTAAGGGCTTACAATGAACCTGAATTCAGGCAAGCACTTCAAGAGATGAAAGACTTATCATCCTCTGCACATGAAGAATTCCTTAAACAAAACCCAAGATGCTTTTCAAGGTATGTCTTTTACATTACTTTGCAACTGTTGTGTTTATGTATGTCATCTAATACATATGCTTCTTTGAATATTCAAGGTGCTTTCTAAAAAATCACACTACATGTGATGTCATAGTCAACAATATGGCAGAAACCTTTAATGGTTACATTGTTCAATCAAGATCTAAGCACATCATTAATATGTTAGAGGACATCAGGGTATCAGTTATGACTAGGCTCACTACATTGAAACAAGAAATGGCTAATGAGGATGTCACTGTGTGTCCTAAAATACAAGAGAAGCTTGACCTAGAGAAATCATGGGCCTATCATTGTGAGGTTTTTCCATCATCATTGAATGTGTTCCAAGTGAGAGATTATGATGATGTTTCTGTAGACCTGATGAAGAGAACTTGCAGCTGTAAGAAGTGGGATTTGACAGGAATACCTTGTAAGCATGTGTGTGCTGTAGCAGGTTTTTTAAACAAGAATGTTGAGCAGTATGTTGCTGACTGTTATCATAAGGACACATTCATGAAGACCTATGAGTACACCATTCCACCCATGCCTAGTGAGAAATACTGGCCAGTTGTTGATTTTCCCCTGGACCCTCCTCCCATCAAGAGTCAACCAGGCAGACCAAAGAAGAACAGGAAAAGGGATCCACATGAAAATCCTAAGAAAAAAGGGAAGTTGACTAAGCATGGTTCCAAGATGAGTTGCAGTAACTGTGATGGAAAGGGACATAACAAAGTTGCAAGGAAAAGGGTAAAAGACCACTTGAAGGTCAGCAAAAGAATCCAAGGGGAAGGCCAAAGAAGCCAAGAGTGCAAGCTAGTCAATCAACAGAACCAAGTCAGCAAGCTAGTCAGAATCCAAGTCAAGTTACCCAACAGGCCAGTCAAGGTAGTCAGAATCTAAGTCAGCAAAAGAAGTCAAAGAAAAAGCCACTTTCAAAGTCAAAGCTTAAGAGGATGGCTAAATGATTCTGTTTTATGTTTATGATGTTTTTGATGTTTTTAAACTCTATGTATTTTGCTACTTTGGTCACTTATGTTTATGTCTAGTATGTTTATGTTGGTTTAAGTCTGTTATGTTGGTTTAAGGGTCATGTATTTTGGTACATTAATGGAAGTAATGGTTTCATGGCCTGTTTATGTTCAGTTTTTTGTTGCATCTTATGATAACTGGTTCATGACAGTTTTGCAGGTTATGATTTGGGGTATTGACCCATTTGCAGGTTTGGGGTATGGGCAGTTTTGCAGGATATGATTAGGGGTATTGACCCATTTGCAGATTTGGGGTATTGACCCATTTTGCAGGTTTGGGTATTCACAGTTATGCAGCTTATGATTTAGGGTATTGACCCATTTGGTCTAAGCACACACTGTTTTGTGTTGAATATGGGGTATTGACCCATTTGGTCTAAACACACACTGCACATATTCATAGACTAACAACATTCACCAAAATTTGATATGCACAACACAACACATTTATCATTGAAAGCAACTAGTAAACCATTAAATAGAGTTTTACATTACATAAAGTCAAACAAGTACAAAGGTCAACCATATTGCCAAGACAACAACTACAAACCCTAATACATTTTCCCTACTGATGACATTCTTCTTAAAATCCAACTTCTCTTTCAATCTTGTATTCTCCTCTTGCAAAATTTTGTTTTGTAACACCAAATTTTCCATTTTCAACTCTTGATAACTGGTTAGGGTATCTCCATCATCTTCTGATCTTAGCACTTTGTCTAGGTCAGCCTTCCACATAAAGAACTTGCAATCACTCCTCTATAATAAACAATAAATAAAAAAATCAGAATTTGAAAGAGGAATGAATTAGATGTTCAAGGTATAATAACTTACCGGCCATAGAGGGCATCCATAAAACTTCTGCCCAAATCGTGAGTTGTTACGACCTACAATTCGAAGGATTGCAACATTGTCGTGGTTGCAATAGACATTTCCATCCAAATCAAGTTTAAAAATTTTAGGGTTCTTGTCCGGGTTACGTGAAGAAGACGACGATGAGCTCATTATGTGATTTAGGGGTTTGATTTTGATGTTAGGGTTTAGAGTTGATGATGATCTGTTAGGGTTCTTGGGTGTTTGGAATTGGGGGTGATGAAGTTTTTATTTTGATCGTGATGTTAGGGTTTTTATTAAGTTATAAAGTGTAATAAGGATCAGATATAATGGGCCCATGACACGTCAGCATGTCCAGTCATCTAAGTTGAACACGTCAGCAAGTCCAGTCAGCATCCACGTCAGCAGGAACTAACTGGGTTAGTCCACTGTTAAAAAAAGTTCACCAGGGGCCAAAAGTTTGAAACTTGGGATTATTATTGGGAATTTTCGAAGTACGGATTATTATCGGCCAACAAGGAAAACTTGGGATTATTAAAATCCAATACCCCTAATAAAAAAAAATTGTTTCTGTGCAATAATCGTCGAAGTTTTTGTTTATGTAACTTATGTGTTTGATTAATTTGAGTGATGCTTGATGTAGTATTTTTGTGAATATTTTACCATTACCAGATAGAGGCGTTAGCTCAAACAATCAAGGAGAACACTATAGTGTTTTTCCAGATGGGGTTAGGCAAGATACTGATTGTGATTATGCTTTTACGTCACTACGTTTATCTTTTGATAAAACTATCCCCGTTTACTGATGTGTTTTTTGTTCCCGTTGTTGTACTTGTCAACATGTATGTTTGTTGAATTTGTTATTTCTTGAGTTTGTTTTCAAGATTTGTAGTTGAAGCATAATTGTGGAAGTTTTTGTCCGTTCCATTAGCAAGCAGAGTATGTGAGGAAGCACCTTGAGTATGTTGATCTTTGGAAGATTCTTACAATCAAAGAAAAATATTATTTGTATCATTACCAACGGTTTAGGAGTGGCGGATTTTTTGCAAGACTATTTCTTGAAGACTGATGGATATATACAGAAACAAATATGTCTTTATCTATTCAAGAGTGGTAGGCAAGATTACCTCCATGTTACAATCAAAGTTGATTTGTATGTATTAGCAAGATTAGTTGCAAGTTTTCTGCAAGTTTAGTTGACATTAGTTCACCTTTGTAGCGATATCGCAATTGTTCACCTTTATGGAAATTCAATAATTGGTTTCATTCTTAGTGGGTTTTTGTAACGTCTGCTGACAGTCAACACATGTTTGTAAATAGTCTATAGAATAAGCTGAAGTTGTCTTGGATGATTATTGGTTTTTTGTAACGTCTACTGACAGTCAACACATGTTTGTAAATAATCTATATAGTAAATTGAAGTTATATTGGATGACAACTGTTTTGAGAACATCTGTTGATAAGTCAACAGATGTTGTGGTTAAAAAAATTAATACAACCCGCTATAAAATCAGTTTTTGAATTGAAAATTGTATTGTATGACAATTGTTTTGAGAACAACTGTTGACAAGTCAACAGAAGTTGTAAAATAGATGTTGTGATTATAAGTAAAAGAACCCTCTTCAAAATCAGTTTTTTTTTATTTTCTACAGAGTTTGTCCGTACCATCATTTCACCTAAATAAATAATAATAATATTTTTTTTAAAAGCATCTTTAAATAATTCCCTAAGTTTTGAACTTTTAAAAGGCAAAGTTTTAAATTAACATAGGGAAGCGTGGTTACGATTTTGAACATTAATAGGGTTGAGTGACAAATAATAAGAGTGTTGAGTGCCAAATATTATTATTATTATTAATTGGTTTATTTACGTGCCACATGGTAATTTGTAATTGAAAATTTTATTGTATGACAGTTGTTTTGAGAACAACTGTTGACAAGTCAACAACTGTTGACAAGTCAACAGAAGTTGTAAAATGGATGTTGTGATTAGTAAATAATACAACCATCTATAAAATCAGTTTTTAAATTTCTATAGAGTTTGTCCGTACCATAAATACTATAGTCTTGGTTAAATAGAGGCTTGGAGTCCAAATTTAATAATTATGATTTTGAAACTTACTTTGTTTCCGTTCCAAATGGTAATTTGTAATTGGAATATTGTATTGGATGAGAGTTTTCCCTAACTTTTAAGAGGGAAAGTTTTAAATTAGCATAGGGAAGTGTGGTTATGATTTTGAACATTAACAGGGTTGAGTGGCAAATAACAAGAGTGTTAAGTACCAAATATTATTATTATTAATTAATTGATTTATTTATTTACATGTCACATGGTAATTTCTAATTGAAAGTTGTATTGTGTGACAATTGTTTTGAGAACAACTTGTTGCTACAATAACTATATGACCAACGTTAATAAAGAGTCTCTTAGAGGTAAAAAGGTTCAAGTGTTTCAATTCACTAAACGCAGGTCGTGGAGTCCCTCTACTTTGTAAACGTAGATGGGAGATTCAAGAGTTTTAGTTTTGTGTTATTATTATTCTGATTTGGGATAAACCTAAAGTCAGAATGTGGATATTAGTGTTATTGGTTTTTGTGAAGTGAAGTCAAGAGAAGATCATACGTAAAGTATGATCTTGAAGAAGGAGAATAAAAGTGTGTAAGGGAGAATCAGGAAGGTGACCGAGCCCAGCTTTTATAGACAAAGAATCTCCTATAAAGAGTATGATGAAACTCTCGATCCCATGTTACAACCAAAGACTTTTCACTTTAGCCTATGAAGGCTTGAGACCTGCGGGTAATAGCGTGTGTCCTCCACACGTGGTGGCTGTGGCCAGTTGTGAAGGGTCAACCGATAAAGTTATGACAAGACATGTTACTGGTCTTGTTTTTTTTTTCTTGCAGATGTCAGATGTCACATTTTGATCCTTTTTAGCTTTTAACCTTTTAATCAAGTTGTGTTTATTCAATCAGCTTATTTAGCCTTAAACTACCCACATCATCACATACTTAGGGCATATTTGGGTGTCCGTCTCCTTATCTAGTATGGATATGTAACTATGATTATTTATTGTGGCAAAAAATGTGCCACTAAAAGCTTAAAGGCTTTGTGCGGCACATTGAAAAAGTGCCACTAAAAGTCTTTAGCATCAGCACTTCTAGTGGCACTTTTTTTTTGTGTGTCGCACATTCCTACAGTGGTCTTTAGTGGTACCTTTTTGTTTTTTTGTGGCACTTTTTGTATGTCACTATATGGCAATTTTTTTGTAATGTTCTTCTACCTTATTTTCTCCTTAATTCAAAAGTCACCATTTCTAGCTTATGACTTATCTCTTTTTCAAAGCATAAAGTCTCTTAAAAACTCATTTTCAAACCATTACCCAAACTCTTAATGGGCTGGGGACAATTGGGCTTGGAATCCGGCTGGGTTGGATGGTTTTACAGTAAAGAGTATGAAAACGATCCTCAACGATCTTCGGTATGATAATATTTAGCAAAGATTTTAGAGGTGCAGTTGGGTGCCGAAGAAGGTTTGTATAGTTTCTTGATGTGCGGAGATGGATAAACTACCTACCTTAATTGCGTTCTCGAGGTGAGGTATTCAAGTCGGTTCCCACATCTGTCTGGTTTGTGCTGAGGCTGACGAGTCCATCGAGCATTTGTTCGTTTCTTGCGGCTTCGCACAATCGGTTTGGCAGGTGTTTTTGCAATGGTGCGACCTTCACTCGTTTTATGCATTCAGATTCTCAGATATGGTGGATATTCATAAATACGTCGGACATTCAAAAAAAATATAAAAATGCAGTATACGCGGTTTGTCTGATGACCGTTTGGTGAATATGGAAGTTTCGAAACGAGGTGGTGTTTTCGCAGAAGAGGGAATCATTGGGCTGCGTCATGGGGGAGATTAAATCAAAAAGCTTTGTGTGGGTTAAGTAACAGGCTAAATGTGTGGATCTGGATTGGAACATTTGGAGGGGGTTTGGATTGTATAAAGTAGGTTGGTGATTGGGTTGTTGTGTTCTTTGTTTTCTTGTTTGTGAATTGTATATGTGGTGTTGCTAGTATCCCAATAGTCTTCGGTGTTTAATAAAATGGTTTGTTGTTTGCCGTTAAAAAAAAACATTACCCAACACTTTTTTTTTTTTTTTTTATAACTTTTGACTTCTTAAAAAGTTATAAGTCAAAAAGAGGTAAAAAAAATAGAGCCAAATAGGGGTGCAAGCGAGCCGAGCCCGAGCTTGATCAGGCTCGAACTCAAGCTCGATTAATTTGAAAGAGCTCGAGCCCGGTTCGTTTGTAATTTCTCGAGCTCGGCTCAGGCTCGACTCGTTTATTATTTATTAATTAATATGTTAAATGAAAATAATATGAATAATAATTCGTTTAGGCTCGTGAGCTCGATAAACAAAGCTCGAGTTCGGGGTTCATTTACTAAACAACTTTAAATGAGTGATAAATATAATTAATTATTTAAAAAAACTAATATTACACTAGGCTCGAGCTCGATAAAGCTCGGCTCGTTTTAAGCTTTTTGCTGAGCCAAGCTTAAATAGCTCACGAGCTGCTCGGCTTGTTTGCACCCCTAGAGCTAAACATGCTCTTAGTTTAACATAAGTCTTAGTTTAATCCATACCATAAGCATACTTTTATACACATTTATTACAACTATACTTTTTTAGTCAAATAAATATCCTCAAAACACGTCTTCCTTTTCCAATAAAAAAATTAAACAAAAGAAACCTCAAAGCAACATTTACAACAAGTGCCTTAAATTGACATGCAACTGAAATTCCTCCCAAATACAACCCAAATTCCTCCCAAATGCACCCACAAATTAAAAAACCATCGTTACGCTACAACCGCATAAAAAAATAAAAAATAAAAAAACTCCCCCAAACTTTTTATTAATCCACTCCCAAATAATAATTCCCTACCCACCTTCATTTCCCTTTCAGATCCCGATCACTTTCCGACCAACCACCGCCCCTCCGCCGCCGTACATCGGACGGCACACAGTTCTTTCAGATCTGGTGATACTCATCGATTGTCGGAAATATGTTTGAAGATCGGAGAAGAATATGTTTTCCGGTGACTGGTGACCGGAGACGAAACGTTATTCTTTCTTTTTTTCCGATCTAAACAAAATTAGGTTTTTGTAGAAACGGTACATCTTTTTATTATTAAAAATATTTTTTGTGTTATTTTGCTTTTTTTAATAATAATTTCTCGGATATTTTGCGTTACAAAATGTTTATATTTTATTAAAGTAACGGAGTAAAAAAGTATGTTTGTATTTTTGGGTGAGTTTGAAGTTTAATTGTTGCTAAATGATGCCTTCAGTTACCTAACTTTTTTGCATTTCATGTTTATATTTATATTTATAAAAAAAAAACAAAGTTTTTGTCTTTAATTTTTTTTTTTTTTTACTATTTCGTAGTTTTTATTTTATTTTTTTGGTGTTAAAAAAAGTACATATTTTTTTACTATTAATTTCTCGGAAATTTTGCCTTACAAACTAGAGTTACGGAGTAAAAAAGAAATGCAATACTTTGTATTTTTGGATAAGTTTGTAGTTTAGTTGTTGCTAAGCCTTTACTACCAAACGTTTTTGTATTTCAAGCTTGTAAAACAAAATAAAATTATGTTTCATTTTTTTTTAAATTTGCAAAAGCTTCTAATTCTTTGTTTCCTAAATTGTAAATTATTTTTTTATAGTTTAGAAGCCTTTAATCGTAAAGATAAAAAACACATACTTTTTAACAGTAAATTTCTAGCTCATTTTGCTTTACAAACCTTTTTACCAAAGTTACCGGAGTAAAAGCACAGGTTTTGTATTGTTCGGTAAGCTTGTTTCATGTTTATATATCTTTTTTTTTTTATAAAAGGGGTGTAGGCGCAACTTATTGTTCGCTTAACAGCCGTCCATGTTGTGGGTTTATTTATATTTTTTGGTTTGTTATTATATATATGTTTTTACTTTCACAATTCTTTAATTGTTTAAAGAGCATATATTGTTTAAAAGTATTAAAAGTTTATTTTTTGTTTCATGTTTATATCTTTTGACTAAAGAATAAAATCGCGCCATTTTTCTTTTTTCTATTTCTAGGTTTGTAAAAATATATCTATATATTTTTTACTTTACAATTTCTTAATTGTTAAAAACAGCACATGATTTTTCGACATATTTTGGGAATAATTTAATAGATGAGGTAACTATTTTCATTTAATAGTATAATATTTTAATAAAAAACGAATTTATTAATTTGAGGAGGTGATTAATATTCAAGGTCCCCACTTCCCAACACCCTTTTACCTTTTCCTACTCACCAAGGCTATTTCAGTCTTTTCACACCAAAAGGTCGGTTATCTTTATTACCCTATTACATTACAGTAGTATTACTTTAATACCCTTCACACGCGATTGTATTTCCATCACGTGCCAAGGCGCGTGGCTGATCACAATATCACTTTATAACCCAGTCCATGTCATTATATGTGTTTGGACAGTGTGACACCCATGGACCCCACCCAAAAAAACCCTAAATTAAAGCTTCTAAATCTCACGATATTTTCATCAAACGTTCCACCTCCTGCCACGTGTCAAACGGATCCCATCTCCACCGTCCATTACAGGTGTGATGGGCAACGTGCCCCGACAGCACGTAGTTTAACCTCGTCCGTTAGATCATCGGTCAGAAATCAATCAACGGTGAATATCCTGCCCGTCCTTTTTACGGTCAGATCTTATCGCCTTTAAGAACCACCCCCAACCCCTTCCATCTTCGCTCAGTCACAAACCCTAACAATCTCCTCACATCCATAAATATATATAAAGTTTTTATATATATATTTTTTTTTATCCACGACGTCGTTTTGTTGTTTCCCCGGTGGAGGAATATTATTCTCCAACGACGTCGTTTCGCATGTATGAATATATATTCAAGATAAATCCGGCGAATAAGTTGCCGGCGGTTGATGGCGGCGTCAACGTTATTACCGAGTAGGAATAATAATAATATTCATCATCATCATCATCAATCGTTCATGGGAGAAATCCCTAATTATCCCAATAATAATAATAATAATAATAATCCTCGTCTCCTTAACCCGAACCCTAAACCCAAATCCAACAAAAAGAAGCATTTCCCCAATTCATCTATCAACGGCCGCCCACACAACGGTTCCGTCGATCAATCGGCTTCAGATGACGCTTATTCGTACAATCAACGACCGATTGAAACCGGGTCGGGTACGGGTTATGGAAATGGTTTCAATTATGGTGGGTATGTTACCTACAACGTTGGTGCGTGTTCTAGAAGCGAGATTTATGAGCTAAAGAAGAAATTGATGGCGGATCTTGAACGGGTTCGGACCCTAAACGATCGGATTCGGGTTAATGATGGAAACCCGTTTGGATCGGGTAACGGGAAGTTTAAGAAATTGGTTGGGAGTAAACGGATGCCGGCGTTTGGATCTAATAATAATAATAATATTATTAATAATAATATAGAGCCGAAACAAAAACAGAAACAGAAACATTTGGGGGAAGGGGATGAGGGTTTAATGAAGATGTGTAGACAGGTGTTGACGAAATTAATGAAGCATAAGATGAGTTGGGTGTTTAATAAACCGGTTGATGCGGTTGCGTTAGGGTTACATGATTATCATCAGATTGTGAAAAGGCCGATGGATTTGGGGACGGTTAAGGTCAATTTGGCGAAAGGGGTGTATTCGAATCCGGTCGATTTTGCTTCGGATGTGAGGTTGGTGTTTGAGAATGCGATGCTTTATAATCCGAGGACGGATGAGGTACATGGTATGGCGGATCAGTTGATGAGGTATTTCGAGGAGTTGTTTAGACCGATTCAAGCGAAATTGGCGATGAATCGCGAACAAATGCAGTCGAATCGTGAGCAAATTCAGTCGAATCGCGGTAATGAGTTTTCGGCTGTGGATGAATTGGATGGGAGTTCTTGGGATGATATTCAGTCGCCTGAGAGATCGAAGAAGGTTAAAACTGCGCCTGCTAGTCCGATTAATCCGATAATGCCATCTTTGGGTTTTAATATGCAGAATCACTCGACTGCTTCTAATCCGGTGATGCCTAATCCGGTGATGCCGCCTGTTGTTCAGTCGCCTGTAAGGAGTCTTTCGCCAATGCAGGCTGCGGAACCGATCGAACCGGTGAAGACGTCGTCAACGGCGACAAGGGGATTTGTGCCGAAGCTACCGAAGCCGAGGGCGAAAGATCCGAATAAGAGGGAAATGAATATGGAAGAGAAGCAGAAATTGGGGTTAGGCTTGCAGAGTATGCCTCCGGAAAAGATGCCTCAGTTGTTGCAGATTATACGGAAGAGGAACGATCAGTTGGCGCAAGAGGGTGATGAAATTGAGCTTGATATTGAGGCGTTGGATACGGAAACGCTTTGGGAGCTTGATCGGTTTGTTGCCAACTGGAAGAAACTTGTGAGCAAGACGAAAAGGCAGGCGCTTTTGGTAAACAATGTCTCTGCTGTTCCTACTGCGAGCGCCTCTGCTGACATTGACGATGTAAGACTTTATTCGCAATTTACGTATGTTTTATTCTATTTGGTTTGGTTATTGATGGTTCTGTTTAATCAATGGAAAGGTTCCTATGAGTGAGAAAATCGATAGTGTAAAGAAGAGCAAGAAGGAAACCGGGGAAGAAGACGTGGATATTGGGGATGAGATGCCCGAAAGCAGCTTCCCACATGTGGAGATTGAGAAAGATGAAGGTGGCGGTCAGAATGCGGCTGCAGGTCATGGAAATGACAATGCTGCAAGCAGCAGCTCGAGTGGATCAAGCAGCTCAAGCAGCGGTGATTCATCGTCTTCCAGTGGTATAGAATCTTGTCTTTCCAACGACTTTGAAGTTTGTTGAGAAAAGGGAGGTTTATGAGGTTGTTTTTATTGAATTTGTTTACAGATTCAGGCTCTGGGAGCTCATCTGGGAGTGATTCGGATGCAGACGATGCACAATCTTGACACCAAACTGATGGAACAACAGAATGTGGCAATGTGCGGTCTATCTGAATCCGGGAAGCCGTGAATTGTGAATGCCATTGCAGGATCTGGTGATGATGGGTAAAAGATGAAGAGAACTGCTTGGCAAGAAGATGTGAATTCCATAAATGAAGGGAATGGATGCGAAATTGGGTTTTGATTTAGGTTTAGTTAAATGGGTTTTGGGAGTGTGTTGCTGACTTACATATTATTAATAGGAGGAGAAAGAAGGCTGGCATGGCAGATGGGATGGTGGAGAAAAGGGGATGTTGATGATGTTGTGTACATATGACCAACAAGACAAAGTGTAATGTAGTTGTAGGAATCCATCACAATGCAAATTCATTGTTATTCAAATGTTGACATTAAAATGCATGTGATGGTAGATGGTACAAAAGATGTTTAGTGTAGTTCCAAAGTTTTTAATTGACAATGTTAAGTTTTGCAATCTATGGTTTTTAATTTTTATTGTCATGGTCTCACACAAATAACAAGTAACGAAATGTTGTAGGGTGTAAAAGTCTAGTGCTCTTATTCTATAAAATCTTGGAATTATTGGTAAAAACATGTAGAACCTTAAGTTAGTGTTCAAAGGGTATATATAATATTATAGTTTGGGTTGGTCCATCTTTAGTTTTGTAGGGTTGACCTTGAATGGTCAACAAGTGTTGATTTGTAATCCAAACATTAAAATTTGTAAAAAGGTTTACCAAAAATATATGGAGATGCAGACATAACAAACACGTTTGCCCAATTATCGTTCAGCACGACTAAAAAATGAAATCCAAATGAACCTCTTTTTAGACTCATCAATTTCACATGCATTAATATTTGTGAAGAAAGCTAGTATTATTAATGAATTTAGCCTGGACCTGTATTGACACGTTTTGAGATGCACGGCCAACGACTAGTGATGTTTGTAACATAACATTTAACATACCCTGATACCATTAGGCTATCCTAGTTACAAACTTACAGGTAAGTTTAGTCGTTTAGACCTCTGTTGTCAAAGCCCACTCAGACGCGCGTCTATACTCACTTTCTAGGCCCAGGGGAACCTTCACGCTTCGCTTCAAAATCCCCAGCAATAGCATAAGCATTTTTTACGGGTAAAATCCCCAGATAAGTTTAGTCGTTTAGACCTCTATTGTCAAATCCCCCCCCCCCCCCCCCCCCCCCCCCTGAAGCCGGGTAAAATCCGGGCCCAAGCTTCACCAGGATGTCCATCCTACCAGCTGAGTTGGGTAGTCAGGACATAATAAACCTAAACTAACCTCAAAGAATCCTAAAACATGTTTAAAACTCCTGATAATGTAATTCTATACTGTCACCCTTGACTCCTTGACGCTTTGAGTGTTTAGAGGTACAAGCCTAATCATGCTTACGAGTGATTTTACTTGTTTAATTAACAAAAGGTTGTGACAAGAAATACGCAAATCAAATCCATAAGATCACAAATCTTTGTAAGATAAAAAGTTTAATAATCTAATTCATGCATGGGAACCAATGTTAAAAGTAACATATGCTGAAAAATGTTTAAAAAACAAATAATAAACTAAAGCCAGTAAAAACATTGGTTATATGTTTCTTGCCATTCAAAAACAAACGAAAGCCTACTTCACTCCATACACAACTAAATGGAAGTCTTCCCAGCAAAATTTCTTGAAGCTGTAGTTTCATAATCTGCTGCATCTTCAAAAGAACGACCCCCAAAAGTAGTAGTATACATAAAAAAGATTAAATCTTAAGCGAAACCCAAATCGGAACCCTATGCCTTTTGCTTTTTCAAATCAAGGAAAGCTTTACCGATTTGAGTTTCACACGTCGTATGAACTTCTGTGCCCAAAGATTTAAGAAATTTTGTCGATAGCTTATAGGTGGTTAAATACGTAAAGATCTTACCACAAAACTTTCGCACTTCAGCCCGTTTTGCTTGCTTTTCTGGCATATTTGTCACCAGTTGCTTGATCAATTTACTAAGTTGAGAAAGATGAGTACGTAACATCTCTTTTGCTTCATTATTTCCATCGTTGACCAAAACATACGGCTTCAATATTTCCAAGATTAAGTCGAGTGCTTCAACTTGCCTAAACTTCGACTTTGCACTCGTACATTTCTCAACAAGAAACCCAAAGAAATGTTGACCAACCCATGGCCACCTCCTAAATATTTCTTTCAAGAATTGGGGTTTCAGTTGAGAGTTTTTATCGTCAAAATACCGCACCATAGCATTTTCTAATAAATCAAACACCCTTTCCAATTCAGCCTCAGGGAAGCTTCTTGAATCAATCAGCTTTAGGATCCAATAAGTCGAATTATGAGCAAGATTAACAATCTTTCTGTATCGCTGAAAGGAAGCTGATTGTTTCTTCTTAGATGGGGTGATTGCCGATTTCTTCTTCTTGAACGGTTTTGCTGCTAATTTCAAATTCTTTTCCAAAATTGGTTCAACAACTGATAGTTGCACAGACTCTCCTTTCGGGTAGTGTTTTGTTTTAAATATCTCATGCTCAATGATTTTACAAATACGGTCACCAAGCTGCTCACTACCTTCGGTTGTATGCGGGTTCACAAACGCCTGTGCAAGATTTGTGTAGACTCTCAACACTTGTGGTTTACCTGCATTACAGCAAGAAGCTTTTCATTTCTTTTTTCAAATATGTGTTGAATTTATTTAAAACATAACATGTTTAGCTATAAAGACTCGCCTCGATTCTCATGAAGGTAAATCTCCAATAACGAAAGAACACGAAGTTTGAAAAGAACGAGCTGAGAATGAGCAGTTTCTCCACCAGCTTGGTTTCGTTTTTCTTTAAATATTTGAGCAAGATAAGAATCCATTCTGAACATGGCTTCGTCATCCATTCCACCATCAGATTCATCCGAATCTTCTTCTTCATCAGGTTCTTTTCCTACAATTCCTCCTTCAGAGTCTTCAGACTGTTCTATAAGATCATCACCATCAGCAGTATTGTCACCTGTTTCTGCTTCATCAGAATCCTCTGCCTCTTCAATTTCTAAAAGATCATCATCGTCATCATCATCCTCATCACTACCTGTCTCTTGATGTCTTGCTGGTTTCAGATCTTTTTTTATAACCTTTAACATTCTCAGTAGACCATTATCCGTAACATCCTCACTGTAGTATTTGAAAACCTATAAAAAAATGAAAAAACGTCAATTACATAAGTAAAAACACACTTAACTAGTGTTTGAATATTCATTCTTGAAAGCTACCTGCTCAATGGCAGACCGCATAGGAGCTGAAGACTGTGGGAGCAAAGAGAGCAGTGTATCAACTAAGACATCCATCAATTCAGGTGCTTCATCATCATCCTCAGGTTCATCATCTGAATCAACCATATCAGGTGATGGGAAGAACTTCTTGCAGCATATGATCATTTCAGATACAGCTTCAGAGAATTCCCCTGGTCTGAGTAAAAGTTGTAGCAGCAATTGGATGAGCAAGTACCTCAAAGCATGCAATTTGTTAGCATCCACACTCATCCCAGAGTTCCTTTCCTGCCATCATTTCAGAATTATAATCTGTTTTATACTGTGCAATATTTAAGAATTGATTTACACTTATGGCAAACAATGGCCAAATGAACAAGTGTCAGGTAAATAGGACGATTGTATTATTTCGGTAACAATTATATCATCATTTTTCTTAGAACGGCTAACTCACACACCCACTAGACTACTAAATCTACACCAATGTCCACCACGGGACTTTTGGCATGCTTTTGAGTCGTACAGGTAACTTCCGAAACAGGTCAGACAGCGTTGGGGGCATCCCAGAACACTTTGTCAAAAAACAATCTACTTTTTTTAAAAGACAAGTATGTCAAAGACTCAAATATGATTATTTTAAATAAATTGATTTAGGATTCATGCATTATAAAATTCACTTTGGGATGCTTTTTAGCCGTTTCCTTTTAAGCTATTTTTTACTTTTACCCATTTGACATGTTAATTGCATCCAATCGTAGTATTAGGTATCAAAGATTATCTTAATGAACTCCTATTGATACAGTATAACAAATGCAAATGGCAGAACATAAACAATCACCAGAATAAAAACCTTTGTACAAGTATCAGAGAGTTACCTCTCTGGAAAGCAGAGTTTCCATTGCTTGCAATTTCTTAAGTGCCTTTTCATCTTCATCACTTAATGACCTAAATAGAGAGACTGAAGGAATATTGCGTAAAATACTAAGAAACCGCATAAAATAAGAACCAAGATCATTAGCTTCACGTCCACTTGCAACAGCATGGGGCCCTTCTCCTTTTTGAGCATTTGCCAACAATAATTCGAGTTGCTCAATACACATCCCACGAAGAGAACTTGAAGTAGCTGCTTTTGGCCATCTAAACTTCTCATCTAAGTCAAAGGAAGTCACTTCAGTCCCAAGAGAAGAAGAAAACAGACCCTGAACAGCCAAAAACTTCAAAATTTCTTTTTGAACACAAAACTTCTCTTCATTATCAAGTTTTGAATGTTTTAAAACACTTGGGATGGAGTCAACAACCCAGCTTTTTAGAAAATCAGAAGTCCCACGTGGTTCAACAGAACTCTTTTCCTCAATCGAACCAATTTCTGAATTATCATCGGTTGTTTGACTTTGATCTGACGGTTCTTCAGAAGCAGGGGTCACATCAAGAAACATGTCAATTAGGTTTTGAATAAAAAGCATGCAGCCCGATTTGGTGTTAAAACCTGACATCAAATCTTTAACGGTTTTAGTCCGTGTAATGCTATCGAATTTTCCGTTGCTGTGTTTCTGCAGAGCCATGGTAACTGCCACCCGTCTACCATCATCATGGCTGACCCACTCCAACAATTCTTTTAAAAAGTATTCTGCAAATTTGTAAAGCCAGGAATCCTTTGTGGAGAGAATATCCACTAGACATTGAATAATCTTGAACGAAAAAACAATGGGAATGCAAGATACAGGCAGCCTTGGTAGAACAAGAAGTATAATATCAAACACCAAGTGTTTCCGATCATGTGACGATAAAAGAAGTGATCTTTCAATAATGACATCCCAGAAGTTTTGCAGGTTTTTCTGAACGTCTTCATCACCAGAGCTAGATTTGCGACTCTTTTTGTGCTTTTTTGCAGAGTTTAATCCTGTTGCTGAATCAGCATGTTGTGGTAGAGTTTCAGGTAACAGGATATTCACCAAAACTGGCCATACACCATGGACTCGAGGCTGACAAAATGTAGACTCCTGGAAAAGAAAGAGTAGTTACAAAACTAAGAATAACCACCATTTCTTATAAATGGATCGATTTGATTTGTGTTCTAAATCAAACAAGTCTACAACTTCAAAGTCGCCCAAAGTATGTATAATACATACAACCTACTAAACTACTTAATCAGATATTCATATTACTACCGAAACAATATTTTTTTTTTGTAATCATAACTAACACAATCTTTATTTATAAAAAAAAAGACAACAAAGACCAAAAAAGTATTTGTGGATCAACCAACCCAATGCTAAAAAACATGTTTGAACCAGAACAAATTTAAAAAGTTATCCAACTCGCCCACATCTACACAAAACTAATATAATGATAACAGTGATACAAACCTTAAAGCAATTTGCAAGAGAGGATAGATGGTCATCAGAAAATAATGTGGTAGGACTATATGAATCGGGTAAGAGTTTCCCGAACAATTTGTTGTCAGCAGCTACTTTTTCTCTGAGCTTAAGAGACAGAAGTAATGCATCAGGATTTCCAGCTTCTATGGCTCCTTCAAACCATTCATGAAGACCAGGAGCTTCTAGAACTTGTTTCAACACAACTTCAACAGGCAACTGCAATCCAAATAAATTCAGTTTGCACATACCATTTAAAGTACCACCAATGTTATAACGGTCAATCAAAAGCTAGAAGACAAAAATTTACAAAGATACAGAATTAGAGAACTATAAATGATTTGCTTTCAAACATCATTTTTCTATCTTATACGTTTTCGAGGTAGATAAAAAGTATGTAACACAAGATCAAAGGGTAAATAAGCACTTCCAGTTATAAATACTCATAACAAAATTATCGCTTTATCCACAAATTTAAATGCCATAGCACATTGCAATCCTAACAATTCAGGCAATCTGAGGGTGTTGAAAAAAATAAATATTTCATCGAGTGAATGTATCTGTTGTTTAAACAGATCGATAGATCACCATCACAGCAAGCTACAAATTACAAAACTTCATATGAAAGTGATATTATCAAACAAATAGTTCTATAACACTACCATGCTATCAAATATCATAGTACTATCCCTAGAAGGTTAAAAATTTTGTTCCATACTCCAAATTACTAAGTACCTTCTCACTCAATTGCGAGATAATCACAGCAGCAGGCTCCTGGAGGTAGCGTTTCTTAGTGGCTAGCGCAATAACAGTACTAGTGAAATCTTTAACATGCTCAGAATCATAAGCACTTTCTTGAATTAGTCTTCCTGATCGTTCAAGAGACCCATAAGCAAACAAACGACCTAAAAGACAATCTTTAATTTCCTGTATGCAATAAAAAATATACAAATCCTTAGATAACCAGTTAGTTGACAGATTCATATTCAACGAAATTAGCTGCCACACTACTTAATCACTGGTTACTATCCCACCTGACCCTTCATCGACGAAGAAACTTCCAATAAGTCAACAATTAGTTTCATCAGCGAGTCCAATGCAATACTGGAAACCTCACCAACTAACATAGTCAAACCCAATGCAAATCCTTGTCTTGCACACTGCAAAACAATGCCCACAACACAAGGCTCGCAAATTAGCAAAACATGAATAAATCCTCAATTCTCATAGACTACAACACTACCTATACAATACATACAAATTATACCTCTCTTGACGACGAAACACCGCGAATAAGCCGTCGAACAGCATACCGCACAGACGGTGCACAATTATTCAACCCATCATTCTTCTCCGCTTCCAACTTCAACTCACCTTCAACATCTTCCTTCTTATCCAACACATCATACGCCTTCTGAACCTCCTTCAACTCCCTCACCAACCTCTCCGCTGCAGCCTCCCTAACCGACGCATCAGCCGACCCTAAATCCTTAAACACCTCTATATGAAACTCCGGCAACCCATTACTCATCCTATGCTCAACTTCCTTCACCTCCACATTTACCTTCACTTCACCGTTATCATCCGAACTTGCCCGGTGCTTTTCCTTATCCAACGCCTTCCGTTTCTTCTTCCGTTCCATCGGTTTATCATTCTCCTTAACGTTTCCTACCTCTCCATCACTCTTATTATCCCCCTTTTTCATTTTCTTCTTCAAATGCTCACTATTATCAGGATTTGTAACCTCTCCATCACTCTTCCTTCCTTTTTTCAACTTTTTCCTTAATTCATCAACTTTTGTATCACTTATATTATTATTATTATTATTATTATTATTATTATTATTATCTACTTCTACACTATCAGAGCTTCTCTTCTTACTACCCATAGATTCTAACTACAACACAAATTAAAAAAAAAAAAAAAACTGAGATTATTGATAATGAATTGAGAAAAATGAAGCATATGTACACTAGATTGATTATAATGGATACGTATAGGTAAATGTTAGAGGATACGAACCTGATTTGTGATGGAAAGCGATAGGGGTTAGGGTTTTGCTAAAACCCTAATAATAATATAAAAAAGATGAAGAAAAAGGTGTATTTGTAGTCCTTCTACTAATATCGGCGATGGCGAAGATAATAATATTATGCCCTAGGTTTGGTTTGGAACAAACAATATAAACTCGCGCCGCTGATTACATTTCTAGTACTTTTACTTTGATTGAGTTTTCATTGAAGTACAAACTTGAAAGCGGGAAGTTCGTTTGTGTTCGTTCATTAAGAAATCAATTAAGAACGAACGCAATTAAGAAATCATGTTCGTTTAATTAAATAAATGAACATGAACAAAGGTTGTGTCTGTTCATTTATGTTCATGAACGTTTGCTAATGTGTTCGTTTATGCTTGTTTGTGTTAGATATAGTTCATTAAGGTTTTTAACTTTTTATTTTTAATTTAAGTACTTCAAATTTCATAGTGGAGATTATTTAATATATAGTGTATCACATATTAATATTATATTAATTATTTTTATTAACTGTTATTTTGAGTTGATTAAACGAGGATTTCAAGTTTAATATGATAATTTTGTGTTTTTATCGGACATTATGTGATCAAAATTATGTCAAGTATATTTGCGTAATTGGATTAGTATATTGTGGGCGGACAATGTTCGTGATGAAACTTTCGAAAATTAATGTGTGCTAGTTTGTGCTCGGTTTTGTTCATTTATAATTGTTTGTGTTCGTTTACGTTCATATGTATTTGTTTATGTTCGTTTTTGTCCGGCACCTAAATTTAACAAATAAAAACAAGTAAACACAAACAAAAACCTCGTTGGGTAACTGTTCATGAACACAATATTTCATTAACAAACAAACACGAACAAAAAATCCCGTTCGGTAAGTGTTCGTGAACACGTTATTTCCTTAACAAACTAACACGAACAATACTGTGACACCCGGCAAACTCAGGTTAGTAACGTTGACCAAACTAGTAAGTCTACCTTAGCGAGTCATGCATATTACGTACTTAACGGGGTCAGTCGAGTCGGTACGATGATTCTGGGAATCATCGGGAGTCGTTACGATGATCCGCGGGATCATCGGGAGTCGGTCCATAACCATGTGTACAAGGATTGGCGATTCGTGGAATCGCCGGGTTTAACGCACACACAAGTCTCGAGTCCCGGGAATTGGCGAACGGATGTAAACGTGTTAGTTATCGTGCATTATATGTTTGAAATCATTATGTGACTTGTCGGTATGTGAATACGTGTTTATATGTGTTAAAATAGTGTTTAACGCGCCAAAAACCCATTCCAGCACCCTATAGGCGATTAGGAGCCTGGGGAGCTCCTAATCGCCACTTCTTGAGGCGAGTAGAGGAGGACTGGGGCGAGTAGGATCCCTACTCGCCTGAACTGGTCTGCTACTCGCATGAAGGGCTGTGCACGAGTCAAAACACCTATAAATAGAACCCTTGACTCCCCAAACACCATTTGTGCAACCCTAACTGACCCTAAGCCTCCCACACACCTTGAAACACCTCTGGAACTTGTTTTGCCTCAAAACACACCAACACCAAGCTTATACACCTTTCTTTGATAAAATCCAAGGTGTGTTCTTCATCCTACACCTTTGTAATATTATTGTCTTGGTTCCCCAAAAGTCCAGACCTTATTTTGATAATAATGAGTCTTTAAAAACCTTGGAAAGAAGTTCTAAAACAAGTCTACACCATAATACTTGCTATATGTGAAGTATTTATGCATATGATGATTTTTGGTGATTATAACATGAATGTTTCCATGAATTTGTTGTACTTCTGATGTGTAGGTGTTGTTAGGATGATTATCTATGAGTTTAAGCTCTTGTTATGGTGTTTAGGTGCAAGTACTTTGACCCATTTGGGTAATTCTTGAAGAATAGGATGTTATGATATGATTCATTGCTTGTTTATGGTTAGGAATCATGCTAGGATGATGATATAACATAGAGATGATGAATTGCAAGTTGTAGGAGGTGTAATCTGATCTTTACTACTTAAGGAAAGATTTCATAGTTAATGAAACCTAGTATTTTGCCATTTTTGGAAATAATCGCACCGAGCCCGTTAGAGCAGAGATAAATTGGGGGGTTTTGCTTAGAAAGGGTTGGTTAATAGTTTAGTTTTGATATTGGGTGCTTTTACATGTTTCGGATCTGATTTGGAGGGTTTAACGCGCGAAAACGCGCAACAGCAGTGCTGAGGCGAATAGGGCTCTACTCGCCTATATACCCCCTCCTACTCACTAGTTGATTTTTCCTAATTGCATGAAGGTTTCCTAATCGCGTGTACTGCTGTCATAAACGCATTTTGACATCCCGGAACATGATTTGACACCTAGGAACATGATAGGAACCCCGGGATACACCCAATGACTCAGTAACACGTGTTCGGACCTGTTTATGCGTTAATCGGACATTATGCTAGACTAGGTGAACTATTGCGCGTATCGAATGTTTAATTGCATGTGATGCATGATGTCTTGCATTTACCTAACACGTGGGATGTCGGGTCACCAATGGGATGTCGGGTCTTGTCTAGTAAGGTCGGTTTAACAGTCAAAGATGTTTTCAAACGTTTATGGTCACGGTCTGGACATTCGGGGACTAGTTAACCTGCGGGTTATTAGTCCGATACTTATACACATCTTATGATAGGTCGCCGCTATTTGGGGCTATCATAACATAATTACTTAACTGTTTTCAAGTAACGCAATCTGAGGTGAGTTTCACAGCCCCACTTTTACCATTTTACTTTCGGGGGAGAAACATGCTACTTACTTACTTATTAAATATCATGTTATACTATGGTTACTTTACAAATACTATGCGGCTTTTATGGAAAGTCCCAGGGGGAAACCATGAATGTGCGGGGATGCATAACGGGGGAAATGTGGATAGATCTATTGGGCCTCACAAACCCCACTCGACGGCTGGGCCGGGCGGGTGCATATTGTCTCTTATTACTGGCTCGCCGAGGCATCGGTTATAGCCAAAACAGTTGGGCAAGCTTCAACAACTTATAAACGTATAGTAATGGGTTCCCAACCGCAGTAGTAAACAAACACTTAACGTCTAGCTAACGTTCTTATAACCTAGTAGTAACGGATATGATCTTCGCAACTTATAACAACACTTTATAAAAGAAAACCTGTGAACTCACCAGCATTATATGTTGACATTTTTGGCATGTTTTCTCAGGTCGCTAAGGTAGCAGTCAATGGGCTAGGCGCACGGAGTCATGCACAGCGTCTAATATTTTGAAGCATATTAAACAATGTTTTGTAAACAATGATATGTCTTTTGGTTGTAAACAAGAAATGCTTCCGCTGCTGGTTTACGGCTCAAAGCATGATATTTTGGTTTTAAAAATATATATGAATGCATGTTTGTTGTATGTTTATTGTGATCGTTGACTGAGATCCTGGTGTGTCACGCGCCTCGCGGTAAAACCCCGCACGTGGAATTTGAGGGTGTGACAAATACCTTGTTTGTGTTCGTTTGGTTCATTTACAGCCCTATTAAGTATCAACTATGATGCCATGAGCTGTTTGTTTTAGCTCTTAATGAGATCTTAATGGGACAAATGTCTAATTCGTTCAGACACATTTTATTCAAACCGTTTGTTTCGCAAGCAAATGTCTGAATTGGTCAAACATTTGCCTCTAAATAAGTAAACATTATACTGAGTCTGAATGGTTCAGATCTCTTACTAGTTCAACATTTAATGATTTAGATCTCTTACTCTTTCAACACTAAATAGTTTAGACCTCTTACTCGTTAAGCATGAGTTGGTAAACGGTAACTTTGTAAGTTTGAATAAATATCGATTGTAATACTTTGATGAATGTTGACATACCATTTGGTGAAGTGGTATGGAGAAATGAAGATAAGAGCTTGTGGCCATTTGGTCTCAAGTTCGAATCCGGTCCAGAGAGGTTTTACCGTAGTGGGCCTTTGGGCGAAGAGTTTTTCCCCGAATTGGTGACTTGGTAGAGTTGGGTTACCCAATAGGCAGCCATTTGTCCAGTGCTAAGTCACTAATAATTCAGATGATATTTAATTGACCCATTAAAAAAGGGCATATGTAGTGAGATTTTTTTAGTAAAATAACATTTTATAGTTGAAGAAACATTTATACGGGTTTGTAACTTGAAATTAATTATGCCTCCCCAGTTTGAATTAGCATATACTTTGATTATGATGTGAAAATTATCACTTCATAATACAAACAATATTAATTTTTAGCAGACTCGGTATCATTTCTTACTTATCTAAAAAGTATTATTTGATGGATACGGGTAAACTATGTTAAGCTTGTTGATAATCACCATTTCCTATTTTCCTATTTAATTTTGATTATGTTAATCTTAGAACATTGATGTGAAACCATAGACATAAAAAAAAATCCGCATTCTTGTATTATCTCAGTAGATTGGTATAATGGAATCCTATACTTTGTAACACTCAAATTAGCGTAGTTTTAATTTTATTTTTGGACCTTAGTTGAATACAAAGTAGAGCTTTTATAATTTATAGTAACTTGCAAGTGGAAGGTGTTAGTGGTGGTGTTGTTGGAGGTTATAAAGAAAGTGGTTAGACTATGTGTAGTGGTAGAGTGAAAGGGCGTTAAATGGCAATTTCGCGCCCTAAACACCGCCCCCCTTTGTGAGAAATGGGCGCTAACTATGTGAGCATGAAATATTCCACGCTAAATCCTCCATTTCATCCACCAATCCAATTCACCCACGTGTGCTCCCATCCCCTTTGTCCAATCAAAAGTCACCCACCATAATTTATTTTTTTTCTTTTTCTTTTTTATTTCAATCATATACACACACTCATACTGCAGCTCACCATTACACCCTTTTTTTATTTCAAGCCCTTTTTAACCCGTAATGGGACCTACACGCCACTTGTCAAAAAATGCTCAAGGAAGGGGGCTTGAAATTTTTGTACCACTACACATGGTCTTAGAGCATTCACGACCTGTCCACAAAATATTTATAAGTGTATCCTTCATATATTAAAAATTGATTTTGAGGGGGGGGGGGGGGGTGGGTTGTGAGTGGAAAAGGGAGAAAATGTTACTGTTCATCTGTATGTTTGAAAAGCAACTGTTTACCACCAAATTTTTTAGATAGTTTTTTTAAAGTGGTTATGAGTGAAAGAGAAAAAAAATGTAATGATAAATGCATGAAAAATATTATTTAATTGAGAATGAGAGAGAAAATATAATTGTTTTTAGTGTAATTCTCATTAGACTAAAAATCACCATTTCACCCTAAAATTGTCCCTCTCCTTCTTAAACAAATAATACTTTTTTCGTACTTTTATCATTACATTTTCTCTCTCATCACTCACAACCACTTATAAAAATATAAAAATATTTATAAGGGTGAATAGTGCCCCCCCCCAATTCCCTAAATATCGGTGCTAACAGTGCTTTCACCAAATATTTTCTTTCTCCACCACTCACAACACTTACACCCACCCCGTATAATTTAAGTGACACATTCACATACATTTAGTGGACCAAATGTTAATGCTCTTAGGTGTTGTTTGAGTAGAGAGAGAATGGGGTTAGATAGAAGATATAGAGGAGGTTATACAGAGAGTAGGAACAACTTGTGTTAAAAAAGGAACATAACACAATCAATCAACACGTGGCTAGAAGATCGTTAACTTCACGCTAGAAGATCGTTAACTTTAACATCAAACTAATGTCGTCGTTACTACTGCTCATAAACTTTGGAAAACTAACATATAGGGTGATAAAAAAAAACTTGTTTTATATTACGAATCCGATCTCAACAATTCAAAGACATCAAAAATTTGTTAATTACAAATATAAGTTTTTTTTTTAGTTTTCTAATAGCGGGTAGAAAGTTAATCCCAAAACAAGTATATAAGTTGCTTGTTGAATATCACCAATGATGACTAAGACTGCAACCCACAATTATCACAACGCCATTTATATAACTCATAAGCCAAGTGGCGTCGGTAGTTGACACAATCTACGGTGTTTTCGTTTTCTATCATCTGATTTTTTTAACTAAGTTCTCCATCATCATACAAACAAGAACCCTCGATTCCTACACCTGTGCAAAACAACAATATACGTGGCAATGCCTAAGTGGAAAATTACACAATCCACCAAAACCCGAATAATCACCAAGTGTTTTATGAGGGTACTACTCACTAACACACGGTAACTCCTCACTAACACATGTATATAGACCACAAAAATTATCATGTGTTAACACACAATAACATATTTTATAACTTGTGGAAATTAATACATGTTAATATCGTCATCGAACCTCTTAACAAAACTAAGGTGCTGTTTGTTTTTTGTTCAGAAACACTTCTGGCCTCTTTTGTCTGCACCACGCAGACAAGCGCAGACGTTTGGGGTCTGCAGATTGTTTGTTTTTTTGGAAGACATTTCACTTAAAAAGGTCTTCCTGACCTCTTCTTGGTGCAGACTTGTTCCAAAGTCTTCTAAGGTCTTCTCCACTAGTTCTCTTCTCCTCACCCACCACCACCACGGTCCACCACCACCAACCACGGTCCACCACCACGATCCACCACCACCACAGTCCACCACCACCATGGTCCACCACCACCACGGTCCACCACCACCACCCACCGCCACCCACCACCACCGTCCACCACCACCACGGTCCACCACCACCGTTCACCACCACCATCCACCACCAGCACCACCCACCACCACCACCCACCACCACCACCCACCACCACCACCACCACAGTCTACCACCACCAACCACGGTCCACCACAACCACCGTCCACCACCGTCGTCCACCACCACCTACCACCTTCCACCACCACCACCACCACCGTCCACCACCACCATGGTCCACCACCACCGCCACCCACCACCACGGTCCACCACCACCGTTCACCACCACCATCCACCACCACCACCCACCACCGCCACCCACCACCACCACAGTCTACCACCACCAACCACGGTCCACCACCACCACCGTCCACCACCACCTACCACCTTCCACCACCACCACCGCCACCCACCACCTCCACCACCACCACCACCCACCACCGCCACCCACCATCACGGTCCACCACCTCCCACCACCACCACCGTTCACCACCACCATCCACCACCACCTTCCACGAGCACCACCCACCACCACCACTACCACCGTCCACCACCACGGTCCACCATTACCACCCACCACCACCACAGTCTACCACCACCACGGTCCACCACCACCACCACCACCAACCACCACCACCACCCACCACCACCACCGTCCACCATCATCTACCACCGTCCACCACCACCACCACCGTCCACCACTACCGTCTACCACCAGACTGCTGTAAAAAATCAGTTTATTTAAATTTCAGTTTATTTCAGCAGCCTGCAGACATTAACAAACAAACAGTCTTCTTCTTGCAGACTGCAGACCTTTGGTCCACTTCTTCTCCTGCAGATGTCTGCAGATGTGGTCTGCAGACTGCAGACCTTTTCCTGCAGAAAAAACAAACAGCACCTAAGTTATGTTTTGGGCTTAATCGACCAGTTACACCTTATGATAACTTATGTTATTATCCAACAACAATATACGATCGGATTGCACTTTAAATGAGGTCTAGACTCAAAACCAACATATATACATATACATATACATATACATATATATATATATGTATAATTGCACAATCACATGACTAACGATCTAATATAATCCACTTGTGTGCTCATTAGTGTGCATGCAGTCGACTACCGAGAACCATGAGCAAACACACAATGATAAATGGATGACCTATAACCAAGAGGTCTTATCATTGATTTGGACAACACATGAATATATACATGCCCATATATACCTTCGGCATACATACACATATACACACATTTATAGACACTAACACATTGTAATTAAATTGTTTTCCATGATAATCATCTTACACCATAATAAAGGCCTTGACATATTATTATACTAACTCCTAGACGATGATCATAACCCAAAGTAGGAAGATCTTTCCTTGCTCTCTTTCCTATTCAGCCGAACCAAACCAAAACCATTGCAATCACAAGTCGTTTTCATATTGCATCACCATATCTTATACCCATGTATCCTAACCTCACCACACTCCAATTATCAAGAAGGATAAGCTTCCAAGTTTAGTTAGAAACCAACATTCCCTATTTTCTTCTTGTTATAATCGGCTGATAGTGACCCAACATAACCATATCTTTGTCATGCATGTTGAGTAGTGACAAACCAACTATCTTGCACAAAAGTAGGACTTCCATAGACAACTCATCACCCACAAGTTTCATCACCCACAAGTGTTGACACAAGCCAAAAATAGATGGATGACCCCTTTGTTTCTATCTCTCAGCCGAAGACAAACAAGGAACAAGGAAGTGTCACAATCATCCAATATGTCCAATTCTTACACATCTTTGGAAAGGTCAACCCACCATGACACCACCCTAGAAGACATGGCCGGCCCTTAAGGGGTGCGGGGAGGACTCCCGGCCCGGGCCTAATTTCTCGGGGGTACATTGATCCTCCGGCAATCCAAGTTTTCTTAACAGTGATGTCCTTAATTCAATGGATTTTTGTATGTTTGAGCCCCAAAATTGTTAATCAAGTATTAATCAAAGTGAAGGGTAGTTAATCTAAAACCAAACGTAAAGAAATGTTGAGAGATGCTAAGAATTAAAGAAGAAAATGAAATGGTTTAAGAAAAAAAAATTGCAGGTTTATTAATGAGTGTAGAACTAAGGAGGATGAAGAAGATGAAATGAAGATGGCTCATACTTAGTTGTTTTTGTTTTTTACCGGTTGATTTTGACTTCCTTTTTACCTTTTATTTTTGTTATGAATCAATTTTTTTTTTTAATTTCCTAACTTTTAACCAGTTATATTTTCATACTTTGTGGGATTCAAACTCCCAACCTCGCCCAAGATGGTTTGTTCTCTCTACTGTTAGACTACAATCTAAGTGGAAAATAAAATTTGATATTATTTTAATCGTAGCTTAAACAAATAGTTTACATCATTTATTTTGTTAAGGCCTAAAGCTAAGGCTAAGGGGCACAATTTTTGCAACTCGATCCGGGCACCTGAATTTTCAGGGCCGGCCCTGCTAGAAGACTATACATATCTTGTTATGGAGGACAACAAATCGGCTAAGGAAGATCAACATGGAACCATCATTTTCATCAAGATTATTCACCCTTATAGGCCTAAACCCTCTTCATGAAACACAACCCAAAGTTTATCACCTACTCTACTTGGGAGATCGACCCATGTGACTTTTGAATCCATTGGCTTTATAAAGGAGGATGGACACAAGCTTTGGCACCTCGCACAAACTCACGAACTCTTTCTTTTCTTTTCCTTCCTCTCGGCCGATACCCATCACACCAAAACCATTGTAACACCCCAACCGATGGCGGAATCATCGAGGTGCCACGTAGTGACGATTGTTCAAAAGCTCATGGTACTAAAATGTAAATATTATTGAATAAACCAAAATTGTCTTACATGGAAATGGAAATACATTGTCTAAATGAAATGTAAATATTGAAGTAACTGAATTAAAATAAAGCACTAAATGTCTCTTGTTAAAGCACTAGATCAAACTGCACCTGAAACATGTACAAAATAGATTTGGTCAACATATGAAATGTTGGTGAGCATTTCTAGTTTTGATATATATAGTAGGTTAAAAAAAAAGGTTATACAATTCAAGTGCAAGCTACAGTGCAAATATGTAAACTATGTGTCATACAAATGAGCGAAATCAACCCTGTGACTGTATAATGTACTGTATGAACTGTAGTGTACTTATCCAATAAATGGATAAAAAGGCTTAACACTGGCCACGGATTCTCCGATGAAAAAGGGGGAGAATCAATCTAGGCGGGTTGTCAATCCAAATAGCGCTATCCAATGTTAAGGTCGGCTTGTACCATGTTAATGATTTCACTAAGTACAAATGTAATCCACATGTAATGTCTAAGCATAAAGCACGTTGTAAGCAATGCACATAGTACTAGAATTGTATTGTAAAAATGTAAACTTGTATTTGAAATTGTAATAGTGTACATGTAACACCCCAAAAATGTATAAAGGCAAAAAGGGGTAGGAATACTCACAGTTTACGTAATAGCTTGAAATTGAACTGGACAACGAGATATGTGTTGGAAATTATCCCAAAGGATCAACCTAAAGAATTTGATAACGTGTAAGGGAAATAACTCTAGGATACATGTATTTCTAGGGCTTCGAATTGGGGATAAACGTTTATTTGATTAATAAATAATTAGTTTATTAAATATAAGAAATTTAATGAATAAATAAATAAAAGTCTCTTTGTAAGATTTTAAGTTGAATATAGTCCTAACATAAGGTTTTAAGTATGAAAATAATTTTTATAAAATTATTTTCTTGAAAATAGAATATTTAATCTAATTATTTCAAATTGTCAAAATATGACTTTTATCTCTAAAAATATTAAAATCAAAGAATTTCTGAATTAAAAATTGTATTTCAGTTCCAAATGAATAGAAATAATTTATGTAAAATTTTGGTACAAAAATATTGAAAAATGAATTTATTATGATTTATTTATGATTAAAACTAACAAAAATTGATTAAAAATATTAAACAAACGGTTTTTCTGAATTAAAAATATTTTCTGAAATGTATATTGTTATACAAGTTTAGGATAATTTTTGTGGAATTTTATAAAATCGTTTAGATATTTTTATTGAATTTTACAATTATAAATGAATAAACTTGTAATATTTATTATATATATTAAATAAATGATTTTTGAAAAACTAAAAATTAGGCAGCAAAGTTTATCATTGAAATAACATAAAATAAATTTTGTAGAATTTATAAAGGAGTTTTAGTAATTAAAATCTATTTTTAAAAGAATATATAAAGTATAAGTATAAAAAGAACCCAAAAAAAAATGTTTGTTTGTGCCAGGGCTCGAACCCGAGACCCTGGCCGGTTCAACGTTTTAGAGCCACACTGTGTTACCAACTGATCTGTGTGATCAGTTGGTGATAGTTTTCGTTTTGCAATAATTATAAACAAACATGAAAAGAGTCTTCTTCCCCAATTCTAACCTATAAACCCTAGTTTCATAACTGAATCGATTCAACTACGATGGTCGAATTGATTATAGGGCTTTTGATCCCTGATTCAAGACAAACAAAAACCCGTAATTAAAATTAACTTACAGGACGTATAAGGCTCGATTAAGTGAGTCAAACGAAAAGTCAACCGGGTACTACAAAGCGTGAACGAGTGATTGAGAGTGAAATTTAAAAAACAGATAAATGATTTTCGGCACCCTTAGGACAGAAAGAGACGTTTAATTTATAGTAGAATCGTCAAAAAGGAAGGTATTGAAGTTTTGACCAAAGTCGGTCAAACCGAGTTGTTAATGCTCTTAGGAACTGTAATCACGGTTATAATTGTTGCTTCAGACGCGGAATAATGATTTAAATCAGTTAATGTTTATTAATTTCAAAAAATGGTTTCCAAATCTATGCATGAAATGTGGTCAGCGTTTGTATAAAGGTTTAGTCAAATCTTGTATCTGTACATCGAGCTTCAGACAAGGAAGAAGGAACTCCATGTTTGTTTATAAATATTTAGAAGACCAGATAAAAACAAAAGCTCCTTCATGGCCTAGTGGTGGTGGGTGTGAGTGTGTTAAGTCTGAGCCGGCTTCTGCCCGGGTTCGATTCCTGGGAGGAGCATTCTTTTTTTTTTTTTTTTGTTAAAAGGTGGAGATTGGGCTTGGGCCAGACTAGGAGGGGGTGTGTATTGGGCCGGAGCAGGGTTCTGGGCTGGGTTATTATCCTGGGCTCCGAAAATAGAAAGAAAAGGGTGGGTTTGGCTTATGGTTTGGGTTAGTTAATGGGTAAAGGGATGGTTGGTTTATGTAATGTCCAAACCAATTTTTTTTTATTATTATTATTATCATTATTATTGTTAATATTTATTATTATTATTATTATTATTATTATTATTTATTATTATATACAAAATAAAAATATAAGAAAAGTGACGGATGTCACAACCATAACCAAATTCCCACCTCAAAGCTATAAGGACTCAAGATTTGGGAAACTCGACTCATTTGGATTGGAAGCTTTGGAGGTTCAAGCACTCGGTTATACTTCCACATCGACTAGGTACCCACAACTAACTATAACTCCTATTTGAACACTTATAATCATCGATCTTTGTGTTAACCCGACCCCCGACCCTCAAACATTATGTAATCGACCCATGACACACCTAAGTTTAATTATTTTGTGGACATTACCTTGTTAAATGATAGTTGTTATCATTTACACACCCACACACATCTATTTATACACACACACACACACACATATATTCGGACACACATAAAGGATCGACCACCTATGTACCTTAATCACAATGGCCGAACACTCCACTTGTGTTTAGACATCACATTTGTCGATAAAATCTGAATGTAGAACTAAAAACATAACTAACGATCATGCTTTGATATAACATTGTTTTTATAAATATACATACTCGATTTGGCATGATATTATATGTCACACCAGTCAACGATCCAGGTAAACATTCGTACGCATTTTATTTATTATTGTCATTTTATGCACATATCTAGACATTTTGCACACATTATACCCCCCTCAGTCTGGTAAAGCACGGGTTATTAAGAAAACTAAATAAGTCACCCGTTTATGCATACAAGCCACCCAAACCCGAGTAATCACAAGGTGTTTTATGAGGTTATCACACACTAACACATGATAACCCCTCACTAACACATGTATACAGATCATGAATATTGTCATATGTTAACATAAAACAACGTAAATATTAAGAGGTGTCTAAGCTTTATCTAGTTTCACATTGATTAGAGGTCCACACTTAGTTACAATAAGGTCTATGTCTACTTACGCATATTAGGAGCAAATGATGAATAATGCAAGCATGTCATAAACATGGAACATACCACAGACAACGCGTTACTCATTCCCATCATCCCTTGCTCCAATGACGAATGCTCTACCTCAAGCTGGGCTAGCATTAGCATTCTGGTCCTTCAGCTTAGGGCAAGCTCTTTTGAAGTGTTCAGTACTGCCACACTCATAGCACGCCTATTGTGCTCCCTTGGTTGTGTAACTCTTGGACATGTGGCCTGGTTTTCTGCACTTGGCGCAAGTGAAACCTTCACATGTTCCATTGTGATGAAAACTGCACTTGTCACACTTAGGAAGCGTTCTTTGGTACGGTTTCTTCACTGCTGCCACATACGCATTCACAACTTCCTGCTTCTTACTCGGATGGTTGCCTTATTCCTTGTCATCTAGCTTCCGTTTCTCACCCATACCCTTCTTGACCAAAACTTCAGATCGAACAACCTCGTCTGTCAGGCTATGTGCCAAAGTCACAACACTTTGGATAGTGGTAGGTCGTGACGACGTCACCATGCTTTGAATTTGAAGCACAAGACCCCAAATATACCTCTCAATCCTCTTGAATTCGGGTGTAACCATATGCGGGACAAGTCGAGAAAGCTCGTGAAATCGAGTGATGTATCCTAATATTTCCGCTCCATCCATGGACAAGTTCCAGAACTCAGACTCAATTTTCTGTAGTTCGTTGCGGGGACAGTACTCTGTCATGAGCATGGATTTCAGATCATTCCATGAAAGTTGATATGCAGCTTCTCTTCCCAGTGTCTGGACTTGGAGATTCCACCATGTCAAGGCTTCATCCAGAAAGGTGCAAGTAGCATACTTGACCTTGCAGTTCTCAACACAGTCACTAATGTCTAGCACAGACTCCGTCTTCTCGGTCCACCGAACAATTCCTACTGCTCCTTCTGTACAGTTGAAACTACTCGGATTGCATGCCAAAAATGCCTTGTACGAGCAACCTTTCGACACATTCTCAGTCTCTGTGCCGTTTCCAGTCCTAGCACCATCTCCACTGGTACCGCTACCTCGGGCACCACTGCCAGATCCTCCACTAGTGCCATTTCGGACTGCCTCGCACTGTGCAATAGCAGCTGCAACTTGTTGTGAAACCAACTGTGTAATGTCTTCAGGGGTCATCGAGTTTTCTCCTCCAGAGTTGTTATGAGTAGATCTTGTTGCTAGTGCCATGTCTTCTTCCAAATCCACATGGTAAAATAGGACCGCGTATCCGTAGAAATCAGGTATAGAAGCAGACCAATGCATAAAGATTCCTAATGTATAAATGAGTGGACCTTAGGTTATAGTCTAGGTATCTCTCCATGAAACCTAATTCTCTATAACCAATGGCTCTGATACCAATCTGTCACACCCCGCCTAAGGCGGAAACGCGAGGTGCGACGAATATGGTGATCACAATCATTGTTTATATGAGAAACACTAGATGTCATTTATTTCACATAATAAAGAAAGTCTTGATGTCACATATAGTTACTGGCCTTAGTAAATAAGTTCAACTACTACGTCAAAATAACACAACAAAAGACTTCTTCATGCATTCCTAAGCTTGCTTTCTTAATGTCCTTACTTGATTTCCTGAAAAACATGCTTAAAATCGTCAACAAAAAGTTGGTGAGTTCGTAGGTTTTGATGACTCGATAAAACAGTTTGTTTTCAAGAAAGTTCGTTGTCTGTGTCCATGTAGAATATTGTTACCATGAGCACCATAACCAAACCACGACGTTCGTGTGCACCCCGCCCCAATGCCTTATCACGAGACATTGTAAAGTATGGATAATATGCATTCATATGTGTTAGCGCGACTAACAGTGAAAGGGGGGTGTCAACCCAAATAGTACTATTCATATGATCCATGGCTCATTGCTAAGCTAATGGTTATGGTTGTCCGGAGAATTTTTGTTGATCTGCGATAATTGTGGGTCTAACTCATGTAACACATATTGTTGTCATGTACATATGTGGGTCTGTAGCATGTTTCTCCTCCGAAGTTGTAAAACAGTAAAACAGAAAAAGGGGCCACGAAACTCACCTTAAGTCCGTGAAAAAGCTAGCAAAGTAAATCACGAGATACTAAAGATCCAACCTACACGTGTCCTATGTACATACATGGATACCTTAGATTTGTAAAAGAAGTAGTCCATGGTACTCGTGGTTCACCTAATCTTTTGTGATACATTTGTTTAGTTTCCTTGGTGACGTTTATGTTACTCGGAAATAGTAGTTTTAATAGGAAAAACCGATTTTCTATACCTTGGTTCCCAACACATGTCATTAATTATAAAACATATGTTTTTATTCAAAATGAGTTTAATATTTACAAACTACACTTGACCTTTGTTACATGTACACACAAGCATCACATGTATATGTGTACTCACACATACACACGCGTATATATATACATATATCTACATATGTGTATTCCAATACATAACCATAGGTATTTATGTCCATGAGACTTACACTTGTACATACATACCCATATACATATGCATCTTGGTAGTCCATACACATTAATACTTATGTTTATAGATTTGTCTTACACACACTTATTACATACATATATATATATATAAGCGTGTTTACCCATAGCACACACATACATGATCCACATTCATACATAAGTATACTTATAGGTTAAACATTTCATTATACAAGTGTTTGTGACAAAACATATATATGTATATATCAAACTAAGTTTCAATATGTTTTCATAAAACAAGTTTTATAAGTTGTGATCTAGAGTAGTGTATGCCTAAACATGGCATCTATATCATAAGTGTGGGTGAACACTAGTATGTACATGAACTAAAACTAATGTAGGAAGATAAACAATGACTATAGAAACAAAGATGGGATAGATGCTCATACCTTGCTAGGTGAACTTGGAACTTGGGAGAAACTAAGCGTATGTGTGTTTATGGAGTGGTGTTTAGGATGGATGAAAATGGTCACCCATGGTCACTATTTATAGGGAAAAAGAAAGAGATATCAAGAGGGAGGAATGTGGGAGGAAAATGGGAGGAATGTGGGAGGAAGGTAGGAGGGTTCTAATTGTGGCAAGTCAACTATCATGGGAACTTGGAGTTTCATAGAATCATTCTATGTTTGGTTAAAATCTTAGGGGGGAAGGGGCGCTCCACTGAAAGTTTTTTCACTTCACTGATTTCTACTAATCTTGCACTGCCACATCACTTCACTGATTTCCTTCACTGAAACACTTTTTTGGAGGCAACACTCCACTGATTTTTTACACAACAGTCAATTATTTTCACACATAATAATAATAATAATAATATAAGAATTTTTGACCAACTTTTTTAATAATAATAATAATAATTATAATAATATAAGAATTTTGACTTGACTTTGAAATCCTCACCAAACCCAACCTCTATAATAATAATAATAATAATAATAATAATAATAATAATAATAATAATAATAATCTTCCTAAAGAAACCATCTCCATCTCCTTCATGCCCTTTTTCCTACTCTGTTTTTTTTTTTCTTGAAAACTCCTTCATGCCCTTTTTCCTACTCTATTTCTAAACTTCCTTTGTTCATTGGTAAACCAAATATTGTAAGGGACGGTAGTATATAAAGAAATAATAATTTATTCGCATTCACGGGTTCACATCCGTTAACTACAACCAGAATTTGGCTCACGGATCCACTACCAGCATCACTGGCGGCGGTGTTACCGTGCTGGTAGTGGGGTACCCGTGACCAAATATGGTAGCGCCCCGTCCCCCTTACTTTGTCTCAAATCTAGCCTACAAATCTTATGTCTAAATCAAGTATTAGAAGTTGATTAATCAAATGATTATGTTGGTTAAAGAGCTAGCAAATGTAACAACACATGAGATTATTCTAGACCTTCATTTCAACATGTGTTTATTAGGGTTTGACTTTGATTAAAAAAAAGATTAGTGTAGGTAGGCGACAACTAGGAAGGATCAAGGAAATGGGTGGGTGTTGGATTAGGGGGAACATAATCTTGGTCATTAGATATGTGGAGATCTTAGGTGACAAGGGGGTGACGGTTGTAGGGGACATGGGTGGACAAGATCTTGTGTTATTTCTAGGAAGGTTCACGGATGGCTAATTGTAGTAAATGGAACATCATGAATATAAGTGTGATTAAAGCAGCTTCCATATTAGTGAAAAGTATAATCTAATGATGTGATTAGTTACATGAGTACTTGGGAATTGTCGTTCTTGATGGTCATGTGGCTTTCCCATGCATAAGTCATAATAATTATATGCACATAAAAAATAAAATAAAAATAAAGACTCATCTAGTAAGTGTATGGGTTGACTTGAAAAATTGGCGGGTGTCACATATATGCACCCCATCGGCCAATACCAAAGCAACAAGAGGAGCATTGATCAAGCATAAAACAAACAAAACACTTGATAGTGACATAACCTTGGATGACACATGAAGCCTCCTATGCCTTAGCACCTAGCGGCCGAAACTTCCTAAGCATGACATCAAATCAATTTCATCATCATAACCTTATCATTCTTATACCAACTGAAGAAACAAACAAACAAACTACTTATCATCACTCTTGTTAACAATCACCTTTCCCCTTTGGAAGAATAGGATCGGCCGAAAGGGACTCCACATAGCCAACATTCTTATGTCAACATCACACCTATCTTTCTTTTCTTCTCTTGCATCGTGGCGGCCCTCTAAGTCCCCAAATCCCACACAATCTTGACAATCAACCTTGTCTTATTACACATGCATGTCACTAGGAGACAAACCAAGCTTCTTACACCTAATTAGGCCTGAATCAAGTAACCTCCATTTCCCTAGACTCAAGACTTGCATAAAACAACTTGATTTGATGCATGATGAATCGGCCAACTCAACAAATCGATGGCAACTTGTCTATGACACAAAACTTACACCAAACAAGAAGCTTTTACTTATCAATGAAAACTAGGAATCAAGAGGCCATCTTGCCATGAATTGCACTATATAAAGGAAGCCAAGAATCTCCTCCAAGTGCCACACAAACCTTCTACTCCTCACCACCATTCGGTCACCTTCCCAACCACCCATAACCCATCGAGCCTCTCAAGTAATCAAGTCGAAGGAAGAAGGTCCCAAAGTCTCTAGAAGTGCACCATCTCGAACCACCCTTAGGTAAGTCGTCTCGTTTCCAAAGCACCTATTTATCAGTGTGCTTAACATTCCAATTTTGTTTTTTTTTTCTATTAGTTTTGATGTGTTGTTGGTTATAATAGTGCGTCTAAAATGGTGTGATGATTGGCATTTTCGCAACTTCAGGTTGCGGATTGGTGTGATGTGATGTGCTAAAAGTAGTTTAATAAAAACACTTAAATTAAACCTAAACTAGACACCTAGTAATACTCTAGACTCTCTAAAACTAAACTACTGACAGGCAAGTGAACCTATCGACTCTAGTATAGCTAAAGTAAGTCCGGATATCGAACCCACGAAACTCTATTGGTATACGTAAACTAGACTCGAAAACTTATCTAAAACTGAAATAAAATGATTTATTAATTAAAAGGAGGGTTTTTACTGAAAACTAAATTGCAATAAAATAAAGATTAACTAAACTGAACTAAAGACAAGAACTTAACTGAGCTGAATTCAAATAATGACAAGACAATACCTAGACCAGACTCCTAACTATGCCTGATAAGCATATATGGTTATGGAACTGATTTGGATCCGGGATCTTAAAATACTAAACATCAAGAATAAACTAGACACCATCGACCCTTCTCAAGAGGAAACCTTAGAATATTGTTGTGTTGTTAAACCACCGGTTGGAGTACAAACTCTCACGGGTTATCTAACTCTTATGATCGAGTACCCGCTAGACAATCTACCTCACAGCGCGAAAGCCTCAATACACTAAGCGAAAGGGGTCATTATTGAAGCCTAGATCTAACTTGATATGCAGATATTGAAAGGGAAACTAGGCAGATCTTCTCACAAAGCCTCTAGCCTAGCAATTTAACAATCTAGACATACCAACAAGCCCTCACCTCACAGCTATTGAACTTGGAAGAATACCTAAAATCTTCTAACCACCAAATATCACTCCCATGGTAAACTCATGACTATTGACCATAAACTAGTTGCTACACAAAGTCTGCAACCTAACTAGCACTCATACATGAAAGACACTCACAAAAGTTCAAGTGGAGTGAATAAGTGACAATCAAATAATAATAGATACGCATATACACCAGATCTAGAGAAATCAAAATCTTTACTGAATCATAAATCCAAAACAAGTTCCAAATACCATAGAAAACGCAAACCAAAACATAGTTATTTGTCTTAGTAGGTAGCTATAAGAAATTTAGCCACAAAACATCATCAAAACAGAAATCAAAAGGTTCATAATATCAATCAACATGAGTTTTGAATGAGAAAAACTAAGAAACGACTAAACCGAATGATGAACGCCCGAGGAAGTCGATCCTCTAGCTTCAAATCTCGAACCTTGCTCTTTCCTTGCCTTGGAATCACCTTGAGCAGCTCTTTTTTCGTCCAAAAGTGCAGAATCAAGCATAATATGACGATTAGGGTTTTTAAATTCAACTTGGGCTTGACAAAAATACCAAGTTTCGGGATTCCAAATAGCCTTCGCGGCACGCGACGGGGTAGTGGATAAGTGGTCGTGTGCCTTGACGCATGTAAAAGCTGACGGGGGCATATGAGGGTAATTAACTCAACTTGGCACGGGTAGAATGGACTTTTTGGTGAATCTGGAGAGCTTCGCAGCACACGACCGTTGTTCTCTAATCCCGTCGCGTGACACGGCGAGATGATTTTTGCAAAATTATATATTTTTATCTTTTCTTTTCACTTGTGACTCATTCGGGATCTCGTAAAGCACCGTTTACGCATAAATTTGCATATTTTGCCATCCGGACTCCTGTGACACATAAAATACTAAATAGAAACTGAAAATATATATAAACGACAAACACTGACTCGATAACGACGCAAAATATGTACAAATAACCGATGTATTTTGCAATACATCATGATGATTGGGATATATGCGCAACCTAAGGTTGCTAATTTAGTGTGGCGGATTTGCTTGTTTAAAAAATAAACCGAAACAATGTAACATGCATGCAAATATCCCGGTTTATATAAATGGAATGAACGAACCATATGAAATGCATACATACCTAATATCTTTTCCATTCTATCTCATTTTCATAAATGGAAAACATGTTATTTTCAACATAACAAGGCAATCTTCCATGCAAAATAAAATGCATTTTTGCCAGATGCATTTGGTGGAACATTCTTGTCTGGATGCGGATACCATGGCCCCCGGACGACCTTTCGTTTGTTGGCTTAGTTTCGAAGATTCGGGAATGTCCGAGGAGTAGTAGATGGAAGAAAATTGTGCCCGCGGTGGTTGTTGCTACGGTGTGGCGTATATGGGATGCTCGCAATAAAATTGTCAAGTTACATAGTCTGATCCTTGGTCTGTACACCCCGAGTACACATCTCTTTATGAAATCTATCACTTATCCCATCGAATTGTTAGAAAAATATTATAAAGTTTAGTTTATTATTATGCTAATATGTTTAAGAGGAAAAGAGTTATCATTCGGGTATTGGTGATAAGGTGGATTTAAATGAAGATGGGAATGGGATCAAGACTGACTAGGCTAGTAGATCCGATAAACCTCCAAAACAGAATACTGTTAGGGTTGTCACATGGGAGAAGGAAGGTCGGGGTATCTTAAAGATAAAGTTGAGAGTAAAAGAGTTGGTCCGGAGGTTTACCAGTGACCCTAAAATGAGGGTTTGATGTGGATATTTATATTGTCTTCATGGGCCTCCGAAGGCTCAAGTCCATGGACCTGATCCATCGGATGTTGTTTATCCGGAGCAATTTCGATCCCAGAGGTGACGGTTCGGCCTGTCGGCCATGTATTCTCTTCATACGTATCATTACTTTGCTTTCGCACACTTTATCTAGTTATGTTAGTTAATTAGGTTACGAGTGTTATGGCCGAAGACGGTTATCCTTCGGTGGTTAATCATATCCGTTTATGGTTAATTAACTCTCAGAGTTTTTGTATATATATATCATGTAAATGTTGGCGGAATAAGGCACCAAGTTAATCAATAAACTATTTCGTTTAAGCATGTTACGAGTGTTGTTTATTTCGTTCAATTGGGAGTGTCTTGTGTTCAATATCCGAATTAAATTTGTAAATATACATATAAACACACAATGGTTCAACTTGTTTTGTGTCATTCTATTGCTATCAAATATATACGGAATGGTACCACGACTATTAAGGAGAGATTTACTCTTAGTACAAGGAAATGAATTGACTAAATAATTACACCTCAAGTGATTGATTGATTGGGAGGATATTGCTCTAATGTTGACCAAGACTTTATGACGTTTCCTTATAGCCCCCGTCAATGCAAGTTGGTGGTGGACCAAGACGAAGCATTGTTCGAAATTTGTCAAATAACAGTTTTGGTAAACTCTTAGTGAAGATGTCGGCGACTTGCTCGTCGGTGGAGATGAACCTAGTGTGAAGCTTCCCGGCGGTTACCAATTCTTGAACGAAATTATAGTCGATATCAATGTGCTTGGCTCTTTTGTGGGATATTGGATTTTGACTTAAAAACAGAGCACTCTTGTTGTCACATAGAAGTGTTGGAGGACCCGGCGGAAGAGCATGAAGTTTCCGAAGAAGATTAGTTAACCAAATGATTTTTGTTGCCGTGTTTGCCATAGCTCGATATTTGGACTCACAACTGGATCTTGACACCGTTGGTTGCTTTTTAGCGCTCCAAGAGACTAAGTTCCCGCCTAAATAGATATAATAGCCATATGTGGATCTTCTTGTGTCGATACATCGAGCCCAATCTGCATTTGAAAAACCTAATAAAGTAGTGTTAGGTGGACGATCAAAAGTTAAACCATGTGCTAAGGTGCCCTTAACAAAACGAAGAATCCTTTTAACTAGCTGGAAATGGTTTGTTGTGGGATTTTGAAGAAATTGGCTGGCTTGATTAACGGCGTAAGAGATATCAGGACGGGTAATGGTGAGATATTTGAGAGCACCAACAAGGGAACGATAAAGGGTTGGATCATGAAACGGTTGGCCTTGGGAGGTGAAGATATCTTTGGATGTGACAGGAGTGGCAACGGATTTGGAGTCAAGTAAGCCAGCTCGAGTGAGAATATCATGAGCGTACTTGGATTGATTTAGAAATAGACCCGTTTTGTGTGATGCACTTTGAGACCGAGAAAGAAATTTAGGGATCCAATGTCCTTTATTTTAAATACCTTGTGTAGGCAAGATGTGAAGTTGTGAATGAAGATTTCATTATTGCCGGTGATAATGATGTCGTCAACATACACAAGGAGATAGTTTACACACATAGTTGGGTCGATGAGAATCTTCAAAACCCGGAGGTTGTTCCATGAAAATGGTTTCGGTGAGGTGACCATTTAGGAAGGCATTGTTGACATCTAGTTGACAAAGATTCCATTTGTTGAGGGTGGCAAGACTAAGAACAACCCGGATTGTGGAAGATTTGACAACGGGACTAAAGATATGTGAGAAATCAAGTCCCGGGATTTGAGTGAATCCTTGAGCTACAAGTCGTGCTTTGTAGCGATCAATGGAGCCATTGGATTTATATTTGATTCGATAAATCCATTTGGATCCAATGATGTTGGTACCAGAGGGGCGTGGAACAAGAGTCCAAGTTTGATTGGCATGAAGAGCTTTAAGTTCGTCATGCATAGCTTGAATCCATTTAGGATTTTTTTAGAGCGGTTTTGATGCCTTTTGGAATATGAGAGGAGAATAAGGAGTGATGTAGGGGATGATTAGTGAGTTGAGAAGGATCGGCAAAGTGTTTCGGTTTGAAGATCCCCATGCTTTTCACGGATGGTAATGGGGTGAGAGTTAAGGGTTTGGGTAGTGGTGGGTTCGGTTAGTAGCATGGAGTCGGTTGTTGGCTGAAAAGTTGGAATGGGATTGACAGGTGAAGTGTTGGATGGGTGCGATTGATTTAGAGGTAGGTGGGGTGTCAGGTTGTGGGCCAGGAGAAGAGGAGATGATTGGGCTTGAAGTGTTAGATGTAGGTGGGATTGGGCTATTAGGTGAATCATTAGGCTGTTGTGATGAAACGGTTGGGTTAGGTGAAGATTGAGGAAATGGGTCGGTTGAATCATCACAGTGTGGGACACATGGAGTCGGTTGTGTAGGTAATGCTGGGATTTTTGGTGGAGAAGTTTTGTAAGTAGTGGGAGTGGGTATTTGTTCTTCAAAGTTGGTGATGGGTAAGTCAATGTTGTTTATGGATGCCGAGTTTTTGTGAAAGGGTAGGATATCTTCATCGAATTTAGCATGTCGAGTTGTGTAGACACGACCCGATGTAGGATCAAGACATCGAAAGCCTTTATACCTAGGACTGTAACCAATGAATATGCAAGGAGCACTTCGTTGTTGGAGTTTATTTTTTATATAGTCTCTAAGGTAGGGAAAACTATGCAACCAAAGACACGCATGTTTGAATAGGTAGGGGGTTGATTGAACAAAACTTCAAACGGAGATTTGTTGTCAAGAATTTTTGTGGGTAGGCGGTTAATAATGTAGGTAGCGGAAGTGAAGGCATCAAACCATAGGTTGGGTGGGGCATTGGCATTGAACATCATAGCTAAACCGGTTTCGGTTATGTGGCGGTGTTTCCGCTCAGCCCTTCCATTTTGTTCGGGTGTGTGAGGGCATGATAACCTATAATGTATGCCTTGTTGTTGAAATCATGTTTGCACTTGGTGATTGGTGAATTCGGTGCCACCATCACTTTGAAAAACTTTAATATTTGATGAAAATTGGTTTTGAACAAAAGTTAAGAAAGTTGTGAGAATGACAAAGAATTCGGATTTAGCTTTTAATGGATAAAACCAAGTAAAGCGGGAATAGTCATCGATAAAAATAGCATAGTACCGATAACCATCCTTGGAGGGCACGGGTGCGGGTCCCCAAAGGTCACAATGGATTAAGTCTAAGACATGTTGAGCGCGTTTAGGATTATCAATTAATGGTAAGTGTTTTGCTTTTGATAATTCACAAGCTTCACATAATCCTGGTTTGGGTAATATAGATGTAACAAAAACACGACCAAGTTTGTTTAAAGTAGAAATTGTATCAAAAGAGACATGGCCTAAGCGACTATGCCATTTATTGAAAGATGCACGAAGGTGCGATGCAGAATGCGCAGCAACGAGAGACTTGTGACCTTAGGTGAGAATGTAGAGACCATTTTCGCACGTGCCTTTAGCTATAACCTCTGCTGTTTTTCGGTCCTGAATTTGAAAAAAAATCATTAGAAAACAATACATCAACCGGAAAATCATTAGTTAACCTACTAATTGAAAGTAGGTTTTTTTGTTAAATTAGGAACTACTAAAACATTATGTAAAGGTATTGAGTCATTTAGATTAGTGTTCCCAATGTATGTAACGGGTGATGATTTTCCGTTTCCAAAGGTAACATGAAGGTTACCATTGTGAGATGTAAAATTATGTAAACTATGATTTGAGGGTAACATATGTGTTGTTGCACCTGAGTCAGCGGTCCAATCAAGAGAATCGGATGCTATGTTACAATTGGCATGAAAAGCCGCGGCGAGATTAGCATCAAGTGAAACCGATTTTTGGGCAAAAGAAGCGAGCTGAGGACAAGTACTCGCATAGTGACCGGTTTGTCGACAAAGTTGGCATAAGGGAGGTCATTTGGTGTAGGAAGGGGTACGACCACGGGAGGAGGAGCGACCACGTCCTCGAGAGGAAGAGGAAGAGAGACAATTATGATTGTTTTTATTTGGGTGGGCATAAAAAGCAGCTTGAGGGGGTTGAGAATTATGTAATTTTTGAACAAACATTTCTTGATTCTCGGCGTTGGCCAAGAGATCACGAAATGAGGGGGCCGGTCGAATGGTTCGTTGAGAAGTAGAAAAATTCTCAAATGAGGC
Organism: Ambrosia trifida; assembly: GCA_028751855.1. Classification (NCBI taxonomy): domain Eukaryota; kingdom Viridiplantae; phylum Streptophyta; class Magnoliopsida; order Asterales; family Asteraceae; genus Ambrosia; species Ambrosia trifida. The sequence continues at coordinate 13,479,997 of CM054128.1, read as the reverse complement.
GCCTAGTCCACAAAGGAACCAATAACGTTTGTCCTCATCACTTACGGGATGCCCTATTGCCGCAAGTTGATCGGCTAAGGCCTTGAGTTTGCGTCCAAGCTCCGAAACTGAAGATGTTCCTTTTTGAAGGGTGCGAAGAGAGTCTTTGAGATTGTGGATACGTTCAATAGAGGAGTTGCTATAGGCATCGGCAAGGACTTGCCAAACGGCTTTGGCCGTGGTGTGACCGATGGTTTCGGCCATGGCCTCTTCGGTTAGAGTGGAGTTGATAAGAAGTAGCACTTTTTGGTCGGCTATTTGCCAAGCAAGAAAGTCAGGATTTGTCACAGCTTTGTCATCGGTAGTAATGGTTTTGGTTGGAATAGGAGTAATGCTGGTGACATGACCAATAAGGTTGAGGTAAGAAAGAACCGGAGTAATTTGTTTCTCTCATGGGAGATAGTTTGTGAAGGTTAATTTGATGGTGATGAGATGGATAAGAGAATGGAGAGGGATAGAAGAAGTTGATTCAGCAGAGCCATGGATGAGAAGAAGGCGACAGAAAAATAGGAAGAAAAAAAAGGGAGGTGTTAGAAAGGATCTTTGAATTGCTAGGCTGATACCATATAAACACAGAATGGTACGACAACTATTAAGGAGAGATTTACTCTTAGTACAAGGAAATGAATTGACTAAATAATTACACCTTAAGTGATTGATTGATTGATTGGGAGGATATTGCTCCAATGTTGACCAAGACTTTATGACGTTTCCTTATAATACAAATGAATTATAAATGAAAGATGATGAAATTTGAGGTTACGATCCTCAACGGATAAATTTAGAGGTTACTAGGCTCAGGGGATAAATTTTGTGCTTGTATCATGTATGCGTGTAAGAAGGTTTGAAAACGTAAAACACCATACGTTCAAAATGTAAGACACTATAACATGTTGAAATGTACAAACTACAACATCATGTCAATTCCAGTTCCGTTCACATTTTTACAAATTAAACACAATACAAATTTTCATTAAAATTTATCTCAATCTCTCAAATTCTATTTTTTTAATATCACAGTTCCTTCATGGCTTCACACTGGTGCGAAGCATTTAAAGGGTTGGAGGGTGTCCGGACCCTACCGTTTTCTGGCTCGGCAGTGTAAATTTCCCTGTTTTCATCTAAAAAATATATATCGACTCCGATCCCACCAATTAAAAAAAAATGGGTCTCATGACTTTAAGCTCCAACTATCTAAAAGTTCATGCTCCGCCACTTCCCAGTGGTTAACCTCTAAACGAAACAACCTTTGTCCTTTTGATTTAAAGAAAATGTCTTACAAGTTAACAAACGGATGACACAAATCGCACCCTTTTAATAAGATGAAATCCTTTTTGGAAAACGGTAGTTTTTGTACCATTTAACGGAGTCGATCTTAATAAAACATACAGGGACTAAAAATAAATAATATCCTTTTAGTTTAACGGAACTTCCTATAATATTTAACAGCGACTCCATTGTAATAAAACATACAGGGACTAAAAATAAACAAGCTAATATCTTAAAGGACTTAAATATAAATTATACCGTTAAACCCCTGTCAGTTAATAACAGATTTCCCCCCTTTTTTTCTTTCAAGTTCCAACCAACACTCTGTATATATACACACACACTATAAACACCTAAATCACTTCACAATTATCAAACCATTTCTTCTGCAAATCACAATTCTCTCTAAACAACAAAATGGAACCAAATCCAAATTTGAACAAATACGCAAAGGCGAAAATCGAAGAACCGAATCTTCGATTACCTAAAGCTATGCTCAAACCTAATACTGATCAATCCACTGGTGAACTCTGTTACATGAACATTTTCGGTAACAAGTTCTAAGATCAATCATATATAACATTCATCCGCCATTGTTGTTGTGTTATGTTATGTTTTCATGTAATCATCCTGAATTTAGGTTTTATATAGATCTTATATGTTATTTGTATAGATTACCTGATTGATTAGCTTTTCGTCACCGAAAAAGTTGTAATCAGTGTATATTTTCATGAAATTTATGTTATTAATCTGATTTATCTTATCTGTTATGTTAAATAAAGTGTTTTTGTATTAATGATATGATTGTTTAGATGATTAGATCTGCTTGATTGATTTCGACAGCAAAAAAGTTGTAGTAAAGGTTTTAGTTAACGAGATTTTTGTTATGTTCCATGTCTAGGAATCAATTTTTGTGATCAGGCTATGTGCAGATGTTAATAATCTGATTTATGTTAGCTGTTTGCTTCACTTTGTCTTGAAATAAAGCGATAATCAACGTTTCTCCATACAGTAAAATTGTGATCCGGAAGTCAGGAACAAACCCTAGGGACTCAGTGTAGAAGTATGTGCACCTTATGTGTTTGATGTGTAGAAGAGTCTGTGCATCTTATCGTATTATTAACTTCTCGATTGCTGCAGTTCTTTGATGTTGCGTGCATAAATGTCAAAGAATTATATTATTGTAGATTCGTGGTTTCGCATTACATGTGGAATAAGTTCTTGTAATAATCTCATTGTTATCAACTATGTGGTTTGTTCTTTTATTCTTGAGCAAGGAAGTAGTAGTAAATGCTGCTCAATGTTGTTCATATAACACCATTGCAAGTAATAACCTGAAGAATGTTAATGGTAATGATGATTTCTGCTAATTATAAGGTTTTAATTGCAACATGACCATATTTTCACACTATTTTTTTCTCCTAATCAGAAGATGATCTCAAGAAAACTAAGCATCTAGCTGAGGAAATAGCTGCAGGAGCGAAACTAGATAGAAAAGTTTACCGGATTCGTCATCTGGAAGTATGTTACATCAAACATTTGATATGTTTCCTAATAAGGATCCAATTTTCCTTGTTTTTTTATGGTAATTTGATCTGTTAACAGCTTTACAAAGCTGTTGGAGATGACTTTGAAAATATGCATCAAATTCACAAAGTTTCAAAAGCCACAATTGGGCTGTTAGTTGATCCCGAAGCTAATCGTAATTGGCATGCGTTTATTGACTTAGTGGGTACTGTCGAACAAGTTAAAATGGCTGAAGAACTCATTCTAGACAGCATCCTAAAGGCCGGTTTCTATTTCAGATTTACATATTCGTAGACCGGGGACTCTTGTTATGAAAATTTGGTACTCTTTTGGGTTCGTTTCATGCTAAAACGTTCTAAAATTGTATGCAGACATATGAAGGCCCGATTTTTCCAGTAATTCTGATGCCACCAACTGTATATGGGCATGAAATCACACTCGACGTGGACAAGGTGATAAATCAACACTCTAGTGGAACAAAAACCAGGGTCTGCTATTTACGTATTTGCGTGCTGTTGTTGTTGTCCTTTTTGCTTGTATATAGGTTGCGTATCTGCTTGGAGACAATGCAAGTAATGCCTTGGCAATTGAAGTAGTATCTGGTGCTTGGTTGCAGGTCTGTTAGTTGTTTACTCACACGTATTGACTTATAATAAATAAATAAGTCCAAATTTGGTTATTAAATACGTGCGAATGTTCAGATTGATGATAAGCCTACTCCTGGTCGTCCAAGCCATGAGAGAGTAGTGAGCATATATGGTCCCAAGGCGCATGTTTTCAAGGCTGTTTCGCTAATCCACTCACAAGTCTACGCGGTGATTGTTTAGCTTAAGTTATTTAAAAACTCGATTGGTTGGTTGGTTGGTTGTTTATTATTTTTTGTTGTTTCAGCCTGGGGAATGTCTTGAAGCAGAGGATGAGTTGCAGATGCTGTTTAGTGAACTCAGTTTTGATGAGGTGATGGCGGGTATGAAATCTCGTACTGCTCAGATGGTTGACTTTGTGGGTGCTGCTTCTGCTTCGAGTTCTGGTTCCAGTTCTGGTCAAACAGAAGAACAAAAGGAGCAACATGATGAAGAAGCTAAAGATAAAGATGAATCAGAAGGCGAAAAGCTGCAGAAGGATGTTGAAGTAATTGAAGATAAAGATGAATCGAAAGGCGAAAAGAAGAATCAACATGAGGAGGATGTTAAAGAAGGTGTTTCCGGTAAGCCCAAGGGACCTGTTGAGGAGCGTGATTAAGAAGTCGATGTTGCGCTCTCGTAACTGATTGATCTACAGTTTTCCTTACTATAGTTTTGTGAAATAAAATACAAACCAGACGCCACGTACTGCAATACCATAGATTCGGTACATATGCATATGACTTTTATGTTTTGGTTGCTAATACTAATACAAAACGAAAATGATTCGCTAAACATATGTTTTGTATCATGGGCATTAGCTAAAAGGAGAGAAGGAGCCAGGTTAGAAAATTTATGAGATTTATAGATGAAAGAATTATCTTGAATTGATGCTTCAAACCAACAACAAAAGGGTTGTGTCATGTGCTCATCTTGTGGAACAGTAGCTGCATAAAAGTTGACTTGAGGGATAAAAGAGTCACTCTTTCCATTATAAGAGTGCTTATTGATGATATATTAGGATGATTCATTACCTTTTACAAAGATTAATGAAAATACTTTGAACTATAGTCTATACTGGCACAAGTTTTCTTACCGTTTTAGTCAAGTATCAATGTCTTCCGGCTTATTAAAGGATATAATAAGATAGATTTTAAAAGTTGTGGTCACCATGATTAACAAGGTCATATACTTAATCAAGAGTGTGTGTTGATGTAAACAGAGTCAATGTAATTTTGCAGATGGGTTTCTTTGTTGATTCTTGAAAAACAAATCTATCGTCATTTCTTAGTTATTTGAGATCTTTTTCTGATTATCTTGTAGGAAAATCACATGAATGACCATTCTGACTATGGTCTTTCACATAAATAGCCATTTTGACCAACTTTGTAAAAGCATAACAGTTTGACTAAGTTTTAAATTGTTACAAGTATACCCACAAATCTTAACCCAATAATCACATGGCATGGTTGCATAACAACACATGGTCACACAGGGGCGAACCGAGAGGAGGTTGAGGGGTAGCCCGTGCTACCCTTCAATTTTCTTGGCGTAGTACATGATTAGTGTAAAAACTTTTTGTTTCGTCTTTGTTTTACGTATAGGCTACCCCTGGCCAGGTTTTTTTAGCTCGCGCTACCCCTCAACTTTTCTTCTAGATTCGCCACTGTGTTTTATTATGTGTCTTATGTGAGTCTAGGTGGAAAATACTAAATAGTAGCCTAGTAGGGCATCTTTCGGGCTATCTAATAGAGTAGTTGAATGTAATCTTAAACTTGTAGTAGAGTTTTAAATTTTAAAAGGGGTATAACTTGTAATAACTATATTGTGAAATTTTATGTTGTGTGTAAGGGTGTCAATCGTGTCGGGTTGGCGGGTTACAGGTTGACGTGTTGAATTATGCAATCCTAACCCGACCCATATTGTTATTCGTGACGTGTCATACCTATTTAGAATCGTGTTCGGGCCAACCCATGTAATATTCGTTTGTGAATATGAGTAATATTTAATGATTTTGTTTCAATTTAAACAATCTTTCTCAATCACTAAAACACAATCTTAAATTTGACAGTTGGTCAGTTCAACTTTATAATAATCCAAGCAAGAAAAAGTCACCTTTTATAAAATAGTAGTAGTTCAACCTTTTCTGTATGTCACTTTATAAGGAGATCGATTTATATCACAAATAGTTCTCTTTTTCTTTGTATTATAACTTAATGTTATATAGGAGAGTTTTGTGTATAACAAAGTTTCTTTTCAAGGACATGGAGAACAAAGAATGTTTTCAGTCTAATATAATGCAAGAAAATAGTAGAAAAGCAATGTTAATATATCTCTCATTAAATTAAAAAAAAAAATATAGAGAGAGAGAGATATATCTGTACACACATAACCAAAACATGTGTAAGTCATGTCTAGGTTACATTAACGACATGTGTAGGTAAATGTTTACAATTGTATATTAACATATTAATAATTCAAAAGGTTAAACAAAAAAAATATTTTGTGATAAGTTAAGTGTTTTATAATTAACCACATACACGGTACACCACCTTAATGTTATATACATGCAGTGGCGAAGCTTGACCCGAAGGTTCGGGGGGTCGGAAGTCGCCGGGGGGTCGGAAGTAACTAGTTTCGGGGGGTCGAAAACCAGTTTCGGGGGGTCGAAACCCTATATTTTCAAAATTTTCTATATGAATACTATATAATCGGAACTTCTGCGCGAAAATCCGGGGGGGTCGGCCGCCCCTCCCCGCCCCAACTATCCTCCGCCACTATACATGGAGCGTTAAACTTTAGGTGACCTCAAACATTGACTTTACTTGTTTGACTCACCTACGTGTGTACGCACCATGGACAAAGGGTCTACTATAGTAGTATCCAATATTTCAAACCAGTGTAAATTCGTAAAATCGGAGTTAATTGGTATCATGCAAGATTTAACATCTAACATTAATTATGACTTATGAAACACACCATCGACTGATTGACTGATGGTGCAGATGTTAGAGCTAGCAAAAAAACAAAAAAGTGGGTGTGCAATGGCATTATTTGATGTTATTTTATGTGGTTTCCCATGTACGAGTCTTCCATTTGTAATGACTTGAATTAAAAATTAAGAATTTCTAAAACAAAACTAATTAAAGCGTCTTATTTTGTTTTTTACCTTAAATTGTGAGGACTGCCGACCAGCTTCACCAACCGGTAGCATGTTTTGTACTTTATATACGGGTATTTTTTTTATTTTTTTTTGAACGGCCAACGGTACCACCCATAACGAAGCCCCGCACCCTCAGGTCCGGTCTCCGGGCCCTCCCTAAAGTCCAGCCCCTCATTTCAGAATAACCCTACGGGTAATTAATTAAAGTTTTAAATCATTTTTAGTTATTGAATATTAATTTTGATAGCATGCATGATTGCATGAATTATCAGTTGAGAATATTCTACGTAAATTACATTTATATAAAAAAAAATAAAGTTTCATTTATATAAAAAAAAATAAAGTTTATATACCAAAAGTAGGAAGCGTTTTATACCATTGGATTAAACTCCTTTTTTTAACGGCCAAAATTCCTTCAATGTTGGTTGTTAGTGGGTATCGAACGCAACCTCTATGTTAGTACACCAAGTTAGTTACCATCATATCACAAGGGGTGGGGCTGAAAGTAACGGTTAATATTAAGGGTGTGAAAGTATTGTTAACTAAATACGAAGTTACTCAAACCCTAAGACCGTGTGTAGTGCAGCGCCATCTCCGGCGTTATCTTCAACTTCGCGCCCCCCACACCGGTAGGTGGGGGCGCTATGTATCAATTTTGGGCGATGGCGTTATGTTTATAACGCTCGTGCACGGATCTTCCAACCAATCATATCTTGACAGCTCACAACCCTCCAACGTCATGTTCAAAAATGGGTCTGTGGGTGTCGGGCCGGGTCATCTTTGTGGCCGAAGGTGGGTGACGGTGATGGCTGTGAGATGATGATGAAGAAGAAGAGGGAAAAGGAAGAAGAGGAGGAGGTAGGTGAATGGTGGTGGTGGTGGTAATGGTGAATGTTTGTGTGAGAAGAAGAATGAAAGAATGAAAGAAAGAAAGGAGGAAGAAGATGGAGGAGAGAGACACACGTGGCTGTGATGTTTTCATTTTTTTTTAAATAAAATAGTGCCCCAATTCTTTCCCTCCCACTACACCCCATTTTGAATTAACGCCCCATGTTGACTCAGCTGCCACGTGCCACGTGAGCCAATCACAGATGGGGGCCTTAAGTTTTTCCCCTTCACTACACATTTTCTAAGAAAACAATCAACCTGCTTTTTTTTCTACTTTAATTCCATCAACCCCTTTTAAAAGTCAAGTACCTTTCATGTATATACATAACTGTGTGTATTTACATTTTACTTAGAAAATGGTGTCTCAAGTGCAAATGAAAAACATTGTATTTGCCAATTCAGCCGGCTTTGTTTAAGACCAATTCTAATTCACAAAACAATTCATCCATAATGGTTGACAGAGTTAATAACTGTTGCTGGATATACAACCAAACAGATCCAATATTGTCAATGGTTTATGCCACATGAACCATCTCCCATTCATGGCTGTCACCACCTTCATGCTTGTTCTTTCACTCATTACAACCACCATCCTCCCTACACTACCTTACGCCGCTCCGTTATCGTTTCAAAAAGCCGGTTTCAGCCCGAATGATGGCGACATAACGTATGAGAGAGACGCCTATCCTTCAAACAATGCAATCCAACTCACTACTAACCAGCGTGACGTTACTGCATTGGTTAGCATCGGTCGAGCCACTTACTCTCAGCCCTTGCACCTTTGGGACCGTGGCTCACGGAACCTAAGCGACTTCTCAACGCGGTTTACTTTCACCATCAACTCTCTTAACAGTTCAAGGTACAGTGATGGACTTGCTTTCTTTCTTGCACCAAATGGCTCCACGGTTCCTGATAGCGTCACAAATAGCGGCACCCTGGGGCTCACTCGTAACAATGAGGTGTTGAACTCTAGTAGCAGCCCGTTTGTGGCTGTTGAATTTGATGTTTTTCAGAACAAGTGGGACCCGAAAGGCGAACATGTTGGGATTGATATAAGTTCTATGGATTCAGTAAGGAATGTGACGTGGCGGAGCAGGATCAGAGAGGGTAAAACATACGAAGCCGTAATAAGGTATGATTCTAGTTTGAATAACCTTAGTGTTGTGTTCACAGGTTTCAGCCAGACTTCCACTCTGCACCAACGGATTTCTTACATCGTCGATCTGCGGGAACACTTACCGGAGTGGGTCACATTTGGGTTTTCCGGTGCAACCGGGAACACTGCAGTTATACATAGTATATACACATGGGACTTTAGTTCAAATCTTGGTATTGATGAGAACACAATGGACCCAGACCCAGAGACTGTGGCTAACCCTGGTACTGGGGCTAGACTCGAGCCGAATAAAAGTAAAGCAGGGTTAGTGGCGGGTTTGGTGATCGTATGTGTTGTGCTAACCGGTTTGGGTCTGGTTTTGTTTATGTTGAAAAAGAAGAAGAGCGGAATTAAAACCGATGATGACGTTTTTGTTTTAGATAATGAGTTTGAAAAGGGTACCGGGGCGAAAAAGTTCTCATACAAAGAACTGGCTCGAGCCACAGGTAACTTTGCAGAGCAAGAAAAGCTCGGTGAAGGTGGTTTTGGCGGGGTTTATAAAGGATTCATAAAAGAAATGGACTCGTATGTTGCGGTCAAGAGGGTGTCACGCGAGTCCCACCAAGGAATAAAGGAATACGCATCAGAAGTGAAAACCATTAGCCGATTACGTCACCGAAACTTGGTCCAGCTCGTCGGCTGGTGCCATGAAAAGAAAGATCTACTGTTGGTGTACGAGTTCATGCTAAATGGTAGCCTCGACACGCATTTATTTCATGGAAAAAGCCTGTTACAGTGGCCTGTGAGGTATCAAATCGCTAAAGGTTTGGCGTCTGCACTGCTTTATTTGCATGCAGAATGGGAGCAATGTGTGGTTCATCGGGACATCAAGTCGAGTAACGTTATGTTGGATTCAAATTTCAATGCAAAACTAGGGGACTTTGGGCTGGCTAGGTTTGTCGACCATGACAAGGGTTCCCAGACGACTGTCTTGGCTGGAACCATGGGCTATATGGCTCCAGAGTGTGTCATGACGGGTCAAGCCAGCAGGGAAACAGATGTGTACAGCTTTGGAGTTGTGGCACTGGAGATAGCGTGTGGAAGGAAGCCAATGGACCTTAAGGCTCCGAAAAACCAGACAAGATTAGTAGAGTGGGTTTGGGATCTTTACGGGCAAGGGAAGGTTCTAGAAGCTGCTGACAGTAGACTCAAGGGTGATTATGATGCGACAGAAATGGAGTGTTTGATGGTTACTGGTCTTTGGTGCGCACATCCTGACAGCAATTGTCGGCCTTCGGTTAGGCAAGTGATTAGTGTGCTTAATTTTCAGTCTTCATTGCCCAGTTTACCATCAAAGATACCTGTGCCAACTTACTTTACCCCATCTCTAAACCTGCAAGTGTTTAATACAGCTTCACAAAGCAGCCAAACACAGAGCTCTAGCGCCTATGGATACAACACAGATTTTTCAAAGTAACCGTTTGGTACTGCTTCAATATTCAGTTGTGTTTTTTTCATTTTTTGTATCTAATAGTTCTGTGAGTTCTTTTAGACTATGTTCTTTTTCATGGTTCTTGTATTATGGTGCAATAAACATCCAAGGAATCAAACACTTGGAAAGTATCGATTTTTTACACGTCACATTACCAGGGGCGATTCTTTTAAGGGGCAGAGAGGGGCGGCCGACCCACCCGAATTTTCGCTCAAAGGTTCCGATTATATAGTATTTGTATAGAAATTTTTTGGTATATAAGGTTTCGACCCCCAAAAACTGGTGATTGCCAACCCCCCGAAGTTTCGGTTCAAGATTCGCCACTGCACATTACAATGAGTCAGTGACCACTTAGAACAATCTAGATATATCTAGAAACACATAATCTTAAGCTACGCAAAGTCAAATATTTTGACAAATTTAAAGCTCCAATTTGTTAAAAAGAGGGTTGAATGCGACACGAAATTTATTGAAAGGTTTAAAACTACAAAACCTGGATTGAAATCCGAAAGTTCAAACACTCATTTGTAGAGCTCCTTGAATCTCCTGCAGGCTTCCAACACGTTGTCCCTATGGCCAAAGGCGCTGACCCTAACGAACCCTTCACCAGCAGGTCCGAACCCACTACCAGGTGTGGTCACAACATGGGTCTTCTCAAGAATCTCGCTGAAGACGTCCCATGAACTTCGACCGGGGAAGTGGACCCACACGTATGGGGCATGTATTCCTCCATATACTGTAAAACCCAGTGAAGTAAATGTATCCACTATAATCTTTGTATTTTCTTTGTAGAACCCAACCACTTCATGCATAGCCTGCAACAATTAGAAATGTGTTTAGATTTTGTAATCATTTTTAACTACCTATATAACGTTTTTTTGAAAAGAAACCGTATTGAGGTCAACCTAGCCCGACCCTCCATCGAGCCAGTAGAAAAATAACCTGTTTTGACCAAAACCCTTAATCCAAACCTGTACTCGTAAGTCCTAAACTAACCTGAAGACCTTCAGGAGAACAGCATGCAAGACCACCAGCTTGGGCAATGTTTGACGCGCCATTGAAGCCAGTACAAACAATGCGGTTGAAGTCCTTAGCCACAGGAAACCCATCTGAATACTTAAGTTCCTTTGGGACTACAGTCCAGCCTAACCGAACTCCTGTAAATCCAGCGTATTTGGAGAAAGATGCAGTTTCAATTGCAACCTGCCACACACATAAATACTGACTTAGTCTGTCGAGAAATTATTATGGAATTATAATTTATAAGTCGATAGCTATGACTGTACCTCCTTGGCTCCAGGGATTTCAAAGATAGATTTAGGGGTGTCACCTGACACATACATGGCATATGCTGAATCGTAAATAATAATGGACCCATTATCCTTGGCAAACTTCACTAGTTTTGTCAGTTGCTCTCTGGATGCAGCAGAGCCGGTTGGATTGTTAGGTGAGCAGAAAAATATGATGTCTGTTCGAGAAACTTTAGATAAATCAGGAAAAAAATCATTCTCTGGTGTGCATTTCATGTATTCAATATTCCCAAATTTTTCAATGTCCTTTTGGTACTCCCCTGTCTGTCCAATAATCACACTTGAATCTACATAAGCCTGAAAGAATAAATGATGATTGAAAATAAGTTGCGGATGCATACGGTCTTGCAATAACTAGCTGCTCAACAATCGAAGTTTTCCCTTTTAAGAGTCACATTAAACAAATGCAGATGTACAAATTTGTTACCGGATATGATGGATCTTGCACCGCCATTGTAACATTAGACCCAAATAAAACCTGCCACAAATATCAATAAGAAAACACCAAAATGCAAAGAAATATGTAAAAAAGGAAATTAAAAAAAAAGAAAATACAGACCTGAAGGCGGGAAATGTCAGACTTTGCACCATCGGATACAAATATGTCATCTTCCTCTATGCCAAGGTTTGCGTAAAATGTCGACGCAAGTTTAGCTCTCAGTTGCTGAACATATAAATGACATGTATAAGTTAATTAACTGTCATGTCAAGGTATATAATAAATATGTGTTGATGTAAGATAATAGAATCGAACATTTCCATAAGTTCTCATGTATAAAAACTGTATCCATTATAAGTATATTTGATTGCTTTATAATCACAACCATAACCAACAAAGCCTATCAATTATGCATACCTTTTCACCTTGTTCAGCTCCATAACCACTGTAACCCTCAACAGTAGATAAGCCAAGTGCTCTCTGTTAAGCATAAATATAGACACGGTTATTCAAAATCTATATTTTACACAGGTGAGAAAAATGCATCAAAGGGTAATTATAATACCTTAGCCATTGCAGAGGTAATGACTTCTGGAATGGGCTCAGTGGTATCACCAATTCCAAGGCTTATCACTTGTGCATCAGGATATTTCAACATGTGTGCGGCCTTCCTTCTTCCAATCTGTAATATAGCACATAAAAAATATTTAAGTTTCATATCCAAATGTAAAACAAGATAGAGGGTATTAACAACCACATTTGAAACTGTAAGAAACATGAGACGGTGAGTGTACAGACCTCTGGAAAGAGATAGCCAGCTTGAAGCTTAGCGATGTTCCCATTGCGGGAAACTTTAGTCTTGTAAGCTGCAAAAATAACATCACAATCAAATGGCAATGTGGAAATGTTATAATAAGCAAATATTCACGAGTTTCCTCCAAAATATCATAATCACACTCACGCTCCTCACCCTCACCCTCACCCTCACCCTCACCCTCACCCTCACACTCACACTCACACTCACACTCCAAAACTAGGCAGTCAATATCGGTGGGATATCGGCGGGATATCGGTTATTGGACCTTGGCCGATATTCGGTGTCAAATATCGGTACCGATATTATAGGTGATATTTACCGATATCCCGCCAATATTTTGATTCTCAAATATCAGTCATAGCGTCGTATTTCCAGATTTTGTTTTTTTGGAGGCCAATTTAACTAAAAGTCCATAAAAATCATCTTTTAGAATAAGCCCATAAACATTAAGAGCCCAACTGCCCAAAAACACTTCCAGAAACCTAAACCGAACAATTAAACACTTCTAGCCTGCGAATTGGAGTCTTGATTTTTGATAGTACTGTTAGTAATTTAGTACTATATATGATTATGTTTTAGGATATATGTGTGTATGTATAAATATATATGTGTGTGTGTGTGTATAGGTAGAGGATCCTGTAGGAATATTGTTTTGTGTGAGAAGTGTAGGAAGGATTAAGAATTGACATGTAGGCATCATTTTTTTATTTTGGAATGATGTATTGGGTTGTTTTGGCTTGAAAAACACTTAACACAACAATATACAAAAATTTAAAACACAATCCAATGTATTATAGTCATTAAATTTAAATTACAGATAAAACACCCTAGTAATTACTTAAAACACTCAACTTAAAACACCCTAGTAATTACTTAAAACACTCTGCTTAAAATACATTGTTTTTGGTTATTAATTTGTTATGTTTCCTGTTTTTCTAAGCAAAACAATCCAAAACATCATGAATACGTCAAAAAAATATGCATACATATCAATTTTTAATCCTTCCTACACTTCTCACACAAACCATTATTCCTACAGGAACCCTACCCTATATATATAATTTTGCATGATATTAAAATACCGATATCTCACCGATATCCCACCGCGATAACCTATATCTCAAATATCGTCCCTTGACCGATATTCGATTTCCCACCGCAATAACTGCTTAGCTCCATAATATTAGCAAATATTCAATATGGTACTAAATCCTTTTCTAAAGAAAATAGAAGAACAAGGGATAACATTGAGGAGATATCTCATATCTAGACTCAATAAAAACCTTACAGCTAGTTATATAGAAAAAGAAAAGGAATTAAAAAAAACAACCAAATGCACTAAAATTAACTACTGCCACTGCCTCCCATTACTTGGTGATGACTTAGACAATTAGAATATCACTAACACAGTAACACAAGTAAGTCTATGTATGAGAAGTTATATAATAACAATCTTTCATACAAACTGTAGATTTCAAATTCAAACACCCTAGCTGGTACCTACAAACCTACAATCAAAACACAATGAACGCTAATATGATGGCTGCCATTAAAGCGCTGATTGCATTAAGCAGATGGGTGCAATCATGTTATTCGATAGCATTGCCAAATCGTGTTACTAAAAATGACCTTTTCACCATTTTTTTCTATTTCCTAAGCAAAATCATACAATCACGTAAAACCAAAATCAACCAATGTAAACAATTAGTAAATACACATTTGATAGCTATGTGGTGGAACATTTGAATTCAGTAGCCGTTGAACCCAACCCGGATCCAAATGGGTCAGCAAGATGGGTTAATTTAACCTATTTGGATTCCCCATGATTACTACTCTCGGTAGTTGCCAGCATAACGGATTGCCCACGTTTTATTTCCATGTGTTATTTTACAATTCATCTTAGTTTTGTTTATTTCAAGTTTTAGTTATTTCAATTCCTAAACTGTATTAGTGGGGTGGCCATGTTTAGATCCACGTTCTAGTTTTCCTATGTAATATTATCCGTTTGTTTAAAGGAATTTTTTTTTATTAAAAATTGCAACTGATGTACCATTTTATATTAAAAATTAAAAATACTAAGACCACTGCTATCTTAATCTTGGCAGATTAAGGGTTGACTGTGGAATCCAAAATTGAATTTCGTGGTGAATTCTGTATCGAATTTCAGTTTGGACTGCCCAACGAATAGAACGGGTGGTAAATCCTGTATCCCGAAGCTATCCCCTTTTCATTATTCCCGCCCAAACGGTCAAAAACTTTAAGCCTCTGGTTATCAACATTGTTCCTAAAAAGCTAATACTAAAGCAAAATCAAAGCATTGTGTCCAATCACAGGTACATAACTATCTATCTATCGTTTACAAACCGGTTTAACTATCGGTAAAAATACATCTATTTATATGCAGCAAACAATTATGCTATAGTTTAAAACGAAATGTGTAATTAATTACCAGTCTGTTCAGTAGGAGAAGTAGCTACACATTTACAAACAGCAGCCGCCTTTTTAGGAGCTACACTTACAACCTGAGTTCTGCATCGATTCAATTAACAGTATAATTAGTTGAAACTCGAAGAAAAAAATATATAATTAATTTATGGAACAATTTAGGAAGTCAAATAGTAACTAATGTGGTGATTAATTGAATACCTTAGGGCTGTGAAGGTCTTTTGAGCGAAGATGGAGGATGAAGAAGATGAGAGTGGAGCAACGTGATGATTGTGGTGAAGAACAAAAGACGACATGGTTGGTTGGTTGGTTGGTTGGATTGGAGGCTGTCGTGAAGGCAGGCAGGCGCACAGGTTATGTAGTTGGGACAAAACCTAGCTTCTCTATTCTATTTTTTATACCAGTAGGAAGCCCTGTTGCCGCGGGAGCGATAATATAAAGTATGACACTCTATATTAGTTTATCACTTTCATATTTAATATTTTCATCTACCAAATCGTCAATGCGACAAGCTTTTTTACGTGAAAATGTGTTCTTAAGCATTAAAAAAAATCTTCGACTTTAAAGTCTACCTTTCAAAGAACTTAAGCAAGATCACATCACTTCTTCCATCTTTAGATCCAGATGACTTCAGTCATATATTATACAAATTTTAACCTGGGTATAGTATTATAGCAGACTCTACAAGTTCAACTTTAATTCAATGAATTGGCGTCAAGCAAAGAAAACATAAGTTCCCATTATCACAATTATGATGAAACCAAAAGTCCTGTTATCAATCAACATATCATACTCATTATCCATGAAAATTTAAGTGTGTGTACTATGCAATGTGTTTTCAATATATATTTCACATAGATGTATATAGATAACATAATGCTTGTGTTTGTAATGTTGGTAACATTGAATTAAAAATATGCCTATTTATACATGAAGTATATCATTTACAAACCATCCAATTGAAAAACAAACAAAAATCTAGTTGCTTTACAGTTTTGCGTAAATATGGCACAAATTAATAACTCTCAAAGAAGGAGAAAAGTAAACAAAAAATATGAGACTTCAATCAAAAAATGAGATTTTATGTTTTACAATTTACAAATTACACTTTGGCAAACTTTTGACCCATCCGACCCATTTAAGCAACATTCTTCCTGTCTAATTTTATTTTATTTTACCTAGTTGGCCCATTAGAAAGTAAAATAACCAAATTCATAGGTCAAGAAATTACCTTTCGGTTTGCCCTATAAGAAATTCAAGATGCTTATCAAGAGCTTGTTTTCTTCTTTTGATCAAGCTATAACCGATGCTTGTACAACACCTAAAATGACATGATATTTTATAGAAAATAAATATGTATCAAAATTATAATGTAAAACAAACCCCTCACATACTAAATTACATATATGACTTACCAGCTTCTCAATTTTTATCCAAAATTTCTTCACATCCTTGGAGATATTTAGTGCAACTTTTTTCATCTGGAGCTCTTCTTCCTAACCATCGAAGATAATGAACTAAAACATAAACCCCCAATCGAAACCTAAATCATAACAATAAATTCGTACCTTTCTTAAAACACCAATTGAACCCTAAATTGAAACCTAAACCATAAACCACTAAATACCAAATTTTCAAGCATATTCAATATTGTGAAACTGTTTAATAGCTATACTCTTTATATCTTAACTGTTATTAGTAGAATACAACCGCAAATCAATCCATACATAGGTATCTTAAAACATCAATTGAACCCTAAATCGAAAGCTAAAACATAAACCCTTAAATCTAAACCTAAAACATATATCCATTCGTATCTATCTTAAAACATCAATTGAAACCTAAATCAAAACCTAAAACATAAAGCCCTAAATCAAAACATGAAACATAAATCCATTCCTATAACATAACAATCCATTCGTAGTTATTTTATAACATCAATTGAACCCTAAATCAAAACCTAAAAGCATAACAATCCATTAGTAGCTTTCTTAAAACATCAATTTAACCATAGATCGAAACCTTAAATAGTAAACCTAATTCGAAATCTAACAATTAACCCACTAATCAGTCTTAATAAATCAAACCTAAAAACATCTATTGAACCCTGAAAACATAAATCGGAAACTACAACATAAACCCTATAACATTTTACAAATCAAAACAATAAATAAAACTCAAGAATAATAGACGCAAAGTAAATAACAATGAAGATAAATAAGTTAAATCAACAAAAACATATCTAACAGACATTAATCGACACACAAATCACCGAAAAACAAGAAAAAAAAAGAAGAAAGAATGATTAACAGATTGGTAGAGATGAAACCTTGGAGAAGAGATTAAACAGATGCTTGATCCTCGAATCGCCTGAAGATCACCGCTCTAGGGTTTGAGTTTGGGAGTAGGTGTGACGGCTGATTTGTGGATTAGAAAGAAAATCGCGAATTGTTTTTGACTTTATATATTTTCATTTATTTTTGATTTAAAAAAAAGATTTTTTTATAAAAAACCACAAGGTGACATGTGGCATAGTGAGAGGAAGAGAGATAATTGAACTTGCAATGTGGGAATGCCAAGTGTCCCACATTGCTTTTAAATATTAGATGTATAGATAGATGTCATGTTACTCATTTATCATTTTGTGTTGGTTTCAAACTTAACTCGTTGACGCCCGATAGTTATGCCCGGAACCTAAAACCCACTAGTATACCCGAAACCCGTGGGTATGCCCGCTACCCGACGGGTAATTACCCGTCCCATACCCAATGGGTTTTGGGCCGGTATGGGACAAGTTTTTATAGCCGGGTACGGGGTTGGATTAGCCATACCCGTCCTAAACCCGGCCCGTTGCCATCCCTAAATAAGAATCAAAAAAACTTTTGAGTTTATGTTCTCTCCCCACTCTTTTTTCTCGTGTGTCGATCTCCGATAGTTTGTATGTATGATGGGTGTCAATCATATCAAATTTAAAATTGTGTGAGTTGAACACGCCATTGTTAACTTATTTATCTTAATATGTCAAACACATTGACATAAGCGTATGCATCCTTGCTTATGAACATTGGTGAACCAGTCAAATAGTGACGGAGCTTGAACACATAGATAGGGGCCCAAAAGTAACGAGAGCCATAAATTAGGGGGGGGGGGGGGCTCAATACGTGTAAAATTTCCGGGCGAATACGCTTAAATTTACACCATCGAGCAAAGAGGGTGGGGTGGCGGGGGGGGGGGGGGGGGGGGGGGCTCGCCACTGCAGTCAAAGACAAAAATCTGATATTGTATGTAATATCTGGTTTGTGTGAAGAATACAATGGTCTTAAAATGATTGTTCTTTCTCGTTCAACACCTTTGGCTTTCAATGAATTATTTGGTCTACTCATAGATCATGACTACATGGTTATAAAGCCTTCACAATCCACTGATGATGTTGCCTCAACAACTCCTACTCAACCTACTCACCAGCTTTTGAATAAACAACAAATAGCCTCTTAACTTGGCTATCAACTTCTGCCAAGTGTCATTGCTGCAACTCTGCTTCCTTAAGCCTTTTACAATTCTCATCTTCCTAACACAATCAGGGTGGCTACACTAGAGGTGAACGAGGGTCCTATTGTGGTGTCTACAATAATAACAACAGAGGTATGGACTAAAAAAGAGAATAAATTGCATGGGCTTTGTAACATCTGACTCTCTCACCATTAATATTGTCCGTTTTACCTCCGATGGGATCCAGAACTAACAGATTTGCTTTTTTGTTGCCTCAATGGTCATGGGAACTTTCCAGAAGGTCATCCATCATTGTACTACTCTCATCTAGACACACTTAACAATAAAGTTTTCATGTGCTCCACAAATGACTAAGCCCAAGCTGCGTTGGTGAGTTAAAAGGCATTGGATTACCAAGGATCTAACCTAGCTACGGGCGATGTAGAATTGCCTAGGGTGTTACAATGGTCTGTAATAATCTTCTTGATAGTTGGACGTAGAGGTGTACAAAACCGGGTTTTTTGAATACCCGGGTTTGGTTATGTACCCGGGTTCGGGTATGACCGGGTAGGGTATAACCGGGTATTATGAAATAATCGGGTCGGGTTCGGGTAGGGTATTTTCGTGAAAAGCCATACCCTATATACCAGGTTCAGGTTCAGGTCGGGTTCGGGTTCGGGTTTTCAATACCCGGTTTCGGGTATACCCATTTTCGGGTACTGGATACCTAGTTTCAAGTAAGCGTGTGAATTTCCGACACGACCCGAAAACACGATCCGAAAACACGACCCGAACCTAACACGAAATTAGCGGGTTTAGGTTTAGTCTAAATGGGTTCGGGTCAAACCCACAAACCCGTTTAGCTAAACGGGTCATGTTCGGGTCAACTCAGGCGGGTTGGTTATACTATATATTGTTTTTTTACAATATGTTTTATATATATATATATATTTTTTTTTTAATCAAATAATTCATATTCATATGTCAATCGCGAAAAATTACATCAAGATAGCGGGTAGGCGGGCAACAAGCTGCGCCGCCACCCCTTTCTGGACGGCAAAGCCTAGCCTACTAAAAACGAAACCCTGCCCCCCCGGAGTTGAGACACTGCTATGGATAACCCGTTGGACTCTGGTCAAGAAACGGATAGCTTCCGGTGCCAAGGAGCCAAAGGTATCAAATGGTTTTATGCTACACTTATAACTTAAAATAGAAATTGGTATGAGATTTTATAAATAAAACATAAATATTTTATATATATTTGTGTTTTTTTTAGTAAAATTAATACATTAGTTTTCGAAAATACCCTACGGGTAGGCCCGGGTTCGGGTATTTAATAACCGGGTAGGGTCGGGTTCGGGTATTAAATAACCGGGTTTTAAAATAGTCTACGGGTAGGGTCGGGTTCGGGTATTAAATAACCGGGTTTTAAAATACCCGGGTTCGGGTATTTTGTACACCTCTAGTTGACGTTGGTATCATTACAGGCTTAGTACCGTAACTAATACGAAAATCAAACTTATGGACTAGAAAAAGTGAAAAAGGAATCTGTTGGACTTGATAATGCCCATTGGGCTTGGGCTTAGAGTCCAGCCCAATCTTATCGATTCACATGTTACTATCACGTTGATAAACGCGTAACACAAAAGGCCAAGTTTAAACCGACAGCACAAAACCCCTGTTCTCACTAACATGCGCAGGGTGCGCATTTATCTTCATCTTCACGAGAAATAGCATAAATTTACCGTACTAGTTTATACATTTCTTTATCACCGTCAGCTACAGAGATTCTAGAGAGAGAGAGAGAGAGAGTATTATAAAGTCCTTTGAATATTTTTTTTAGCACAAACTTATTACTGCTAAACAAACACAGATCTAGATCCAAATAACTGCTCTCTACCCAAAACCTTCTACCTCTATCTTATCCTGCTTCATTCAGGTCAATAATATTTTCTATTCGTCACTCACACACACAGTTTTTGTTACTGTTATTTCATTATGATGAATTGTGTAACCTGTTGGTGATTAACTGTTCGTTTAATTTGTTTTAGTGGATTTTTTTAGTTATTTGTGTTTATCGTTAGTGTAAATTGGTTGATTGATTGTTATGATGGTGTTAAATGCCTAAATCGACGTGATGAAAGCTGCGTTAAGTTTATAATTTATACTATGCTAAATCATAAAGAGGAAATTGTGTTTTACGTAATTCTGTTGGCTGATTATACCTTGTTGAAATGTTAACCGGCTTGGTTTTACGTTTTCGCTATTGTGTTGATGTGAATTTTTGATCAATTATGATGTTCTGCAGGCTTAGATTGTTTAAATGTTCAATGTTTCTTTCTAAATTGATTGAGTTAGTGGTTTTTTTTGCTAGTTGTGTTTACTGTTAGTGTAAATTGGTTGATTGCTTGTTCTGGTAGGGCTAAATCGACTTGAATACATTAGTAAGTTAAATCTCAAAGAGGAAATTGAGTCACTCGTATATATCGTGGATAATGATACCGAGTCAAAACATTCGTTTTAGTGATTGTGTTGATGTAAATTTGTGAAATGTAGATTAGCCTTAGGACAGTGCAAATTGGGGGATTGGCTAGGGAAATAGAGATTTGATTTCAGTTATTGAATTCAAAGAGTGAATCTCTGTTGATAGTAGTTCAGTATTTCATTGAACTTTCCAGAACAAGTAATATGACTGTAAAAAACTGTTGATTTTGAGGATTCGGACTGAATAATATAACAATTTTGAATTGTAGGATAATGCCAAATCGAGTTGGCTGTCAAATTGTATTTTACTGATTTAAATGTAGATAACGTGTTCTGGCTGTGTCAGTATGTTGACGGTGGCTGGAGTTTTAGTTAATACACTAGTAACAAATATTTTCATATTTCATCAGCATGAACACTTGTTATATGTGGTTTCCCGTGAGTCTGTAACTAAGATTTCGTCGTGCAGGTGAATCAGAACATAAACGATGTCAAGGAGGCCGGCTAGTTTATCTCGGCGTCTGGGAGATGGAGCTGGCATTCCCTTTATGGGGTCCTTGAATCCAAAATCACGCACATCGCCTTTTTTATCTATTGGACTTGTGCTAGTGGTAAGCCCCTTAAAGCTTCTGCATCCAGATATACCATTGTTGATGTTAGTAAAGTAATGCTAAGTTTGCATTTGCAATTGCTAATTCTATCTCCATCCATTTCTTTAGAACATATATTAGTTATTATTCAGATGTTTGAGTTAGCATTCATGTTTTTATTGTATACTCTTCTGCTTTGGTTAACAACACAAATACTAAGAGGAAATTTCCTTTGATGGAAACTTTCAGGGAGCTTTTCTGATCATTGGATACGTCTACAGTGGTTCAGGTTAGTATATATCTGGCAACATAGAACACATGGATTTTGTTTTAGCTTAAGTTCATTCAGCCTTTTGGATCTTATTTTTTCCACAAAACAAATCAGACTAAAGTTAGTGTTGTGACAGGTGGAAGCAATGGCGACAAAGCGGCTTTAAGTAGGCTTGAAGGTAAAACATTAAAAGATACATCCTTTACTACATCTGTTTTATATTGCAAAAATTTAAACATAAATTCACCGCTGACATATACATCTTTCATGAGGATGTATTTTGTGCTGGTGATTTTATCTGAAGAAAGCATAAATTTTAAAAATACGATCATGTGTGTAGGTGGTGTTTCATGCTCAGCAGAGATTAATCAAGCATTACCCTATTTGAAGAAAGTATATGGTGACAGCATGCATAAAGTTCTGCATGTAGGTCCTGACTCATGTGCAGTGGTTTCCAAATTATTAAAAGAAGAAGATACTGAAGCATGGGGTCTGGAACCATATGATTTGGATGACAGTGATGCAAACTGCAAGAGCCTTATACGCAAGGGCATTGTTCGTGTTGCTGATATTAAGTTTCCTTTGCCATACAAGTCAAAGTCATTTTCTCTTGTCATCGTCTCAGATGCGCTTGACTATTTGTCCCCGAGGTACCTCAACAAGACTCTTCCGGAATTGGCAAGAGTTTCTTCAGACGGATTTGTTATTCTATCTGGTACATTTCTAAGAAATCTTATAATTACTTTTTAGAAATTAACTCGTGTACATTGCATAAGCAAGAATTATCTTTTTAGAGATGGCAAAATAGGTGGATGGGGTGCTGGTTGAAACATGCTTTTATCAGAAGTAGGACCAGATCGGGTTGGATTGACCTAATAACTTTTTCGTTCAGTTTTATACAAATAGTCAATGTGTTAACTGTTAAATTTGATCTTTTAGCGAAAAACCATAACCCACATCGATCCATCAATGACAATGAGTAAATGGGCTTAAAATTTCATCTTTAAATATTGGTATGCCATAGAATAATCCATCTAAGAAGAATTTCTCAAATTTATAAGATTATTTTTTTCTGAATGCAGGTTATCCCGGTCAGCGTAGAGTTAAAGTGGCTGAGATGTCTAAGTTTGGCCGTCCTGTAAGTCTTCTTTCCAAAGGATTTCACTTTCTTGCTTGTTAATCGCTATGTCCCTTTTTAATCAAATTTTAAAACACAAAATGACAAATCTAGTTCATTATTGTCAAATTATCACATGAGCTCACCATCCCGTATACTTCTAATCTTCATTCTGCAGAGGTGGCAAGTTCGACCCATCTACCTATAAACGGGTCTATATCTAGGAGGCCAAATGTATAGAACCTCCGAAAGCTTTCATTATTATTGTAAATTTGTAATAATCTTGTTTTTCTAATCACATCCAACACACTAGTTAATGTTTGTAGGCCGGCCCACTCGAACCGAGTCCCTTATGACCCACACCAAATTATGACTCATTTTGGCCTGGTTTTGTTTTAGGCGAAGCTACGAAGCGCATCATGGTGGATTCGGTTTTTTGTTCAGACAAGGCTAGAAGAGAATGAAGTTGCTACAAAGAAGTTTGAAATGGCTGCAGCCAAGAAGGGTTACCAGTCAAGCTGCCAGATATTCCATCTGAAATCACTCAATTGAGTACCTTCCTATTATGAAGAAAGACGTAAAGTATAAAGTTGAAAAGCATACTACAACATGTTCTAAAGCATAACAATTTGGAAATTTTTGTACTCTCAAGTGGGTTGACTCATTGGTATACTGAAGATGTATATTGTTTGTTATACTCTTATTATTTCATGTTTTTTCATATTGTTATGTAATTTTAGGCACTATGATTTGAAACTATTGCTTAAAAGTTCAATTAAGTCTAGCTAGTTATTCATCATTTCATACCTTGTGGAGGGTGTGCTCATCATCATATATTTGGGATAATGTACTAGAATTTATTTAATTTTGCATTTTTTTAAAATTTATATCACTAAACCATTTACATCTATGAGTGAGAAACAATAATTGACCGAGGCAGAACCTAATTAACTGTGAAAACTGTAGCGAAATAACTTACCAGAGCTAAATGGTCTGGCTGTTCGATACTTTGGTTTTGATTAAACTCGATTTGAAACCAACCTGGGATAAAAGTTTTCAAATCAAATTCATTTGGTTAAAAAGTTAAGCCAAATTGGGCTATTTTTGTTTTGGCTAGTATTTCCTGAACCAAAAACCGACCCATAAACAAACTGAAAACCAACACAACAGTTTTCAAAAGCGCAAGACGGAATTCAGCTTTTGTTTGGCGTAAGCATAAAACCAACCTATAGACATCCCTAATTTTCACAACATAAGACTATCTGGTGTGGTGGCGTGGGCTTGGCCACGACGTGGAGACTTCCATTGTGAGGAGGGTTGACGTGGAAGGTGGGTGTGTGGCATGTAGGGTAGCCATTGAGTGAGGCAAGGTGAGTTGTTGTTTTTAAATAGGTACGGAGTTCAGACCTGGAAAGTGGAGCCACACCCCCTATGTGTGGAAACCGTAGATGAATAACAATTTGACGCATGGGTGACATACGTGAAAGTGAAATCACATCCGTATATTCTAATCTAAGCATCATTATTATCAAAAATTCAATGCCTTTTAGACTGATTTAGAAAAAAGTCGGTCCAGTAATGTGGTATGTTAAAGAGTATCTATGACTAATGACTTGATTGAAAGCTTAGCTTGTATTCATTTTTTAATTCTGAATTTACAATATCATCCTGCAGTAGTTATTAAGTCCCTTAATTGATGCGTGTAAACGATAATTGACTATCTTACAAGGTAACAACAAAATGATGTCATAGTCAGTAAATGATGTCTCTTAGCTGCTTTACAACAACATGATACAAGCTGAGGACGTGGATTCTGTATTTGCTAGTGTCAATGATACGACGTCGCACACTGAAAAGGTCTTGAATTATGTGATTCCGCTTAACCTACCAGTCAAAAAGTCTTGTTATTGATGATTTCCTTTCAGCAATTGTATCTGCCATTTACCAAATTTGGATATTTGAGTTTATTATTTATTAATAGGAGTTTACAGATTCACAGGTGATGGTTTACGTATAGCCATTACAACAGTTATCAGGGTTAGAAATGAAGAGTTCGGTTTTATTGATAAGAGAGTGCGGCGATGTATACTCTAGCCATGTAGGAACCCATGCATCATTCTTTCAGTTGTTTTGCAGTTTACTTTCGGTTATTTATTTCAGTAATGGGTTGAAGTAGTAGAGTGGGTAAGGAGGTTCATTGTAACGAAAAGTATTTGATTAATATGTTTTTTTTTTTTTTTTTTGAACCAAACTTCTTTTTTTATTTAGTTCTGTAATTAATATGTTAAATTTGAATTCCTAAAACGCCTTGAATCTACTTCTATTCTTGATCTATTTCCTTACTTCCGGTTAAGAATCACATCATACGTTGAAAACCAAAAGAAGAAAACTAGAAAAGGTCTTTCAGAATCCCACATCGGCTGAGTGAAAAATAAAAAGATGAAGAGACAGTCTATATAAACAGCAGCCCAACAAGAGAATCAGCATACCTTTCTCGGCCTTTTGGCTAAGATCAAGTGTAGTATCTGTTCTTATCAGTTTAATATCTGATACGTGGGCCATCGGCCCACTCGATATTAATCTTATTTTTTATGGGGAAAGGCCCATCACAATAGCTTGCTATTGGGGTCTTTACGCGTCGCCTTGGTTTTGCACTACTGCCTTGGCCTGGCGCACCCCTCCAATATTAGTCAATTTATTTTAAAACTTATTGGACTTTTTAAAAAGTCTCTTGTAGAATAGTTTGGCTATGTTGATGTTACTGCCTCTTGTACGCCTGGATCAAAACACAAGTGTAAAAACAAACCAATGGAACTGGTGTACATCCAAAGGAACCGTTATACATATGCATGATACAATAGAAAGAATTGGAGCTAGTTTCGACTTGTTTGAGACTTTGATCCATTGACCAGTTCTTTAAGCTATATCTTTTGTTTACATTTTGACTGTTTAAAGATAACACGTAACCTAAATTGACTCTTTCGTAAGTGTGTGGGTCAATAGTTTATAGTTCTAGTAAATTCTGATTGATAATACAGTTTATTATGATTTATGCACATATACTTGATCTTAATCCTTTTAAATTTTTGTACATAGATATCATATGTGGAATGTGTGCGTTTCTGGCCTCCACCGCCAACCAACGCAGTTATCCGCGCGTGGTCCAAATACTGATAACCACAACTTAACACCCCACCAAACCCGGCTTCTTCGATGATATTTTTTACCCGTTCACCTAGCGGGTTTTTTTCAAGAAAGTCCCATAACTTTTTATCACCACGTTTCACCATTAAGGGTTTCTTGCAATTTTCTGGATTAGTGAAAAGAGACAACGCACGGTGATCGTCATGTAGAAACAACACACTTTGATCAAGAGGAACCGGGTGTAACTCGTAACTAGTCATTTTCACGTAAAGAAAATTTTGCAACTTTGTGGATGCAGATGAAAGTAAAGTTTGGTGGTTTTGGTGGTGCAGATGATTGTGGATGAATGGTTTTTTTCTATCTTCAATGTTATATAACATTGGTTTTATATCCATAGCTAGTACGTACTCCTCCTACTCCTCCTGCCAAAGCTTAAACTATTCTCCTCACACCCCTTACTCTTTCACCTGCATCTCTGCAAGCTTTCATGTCATTCACCTATTAATACACAAGACTCTTCAATAATAATCAAGACAATTCATAGTAGGTAGCTGCGATTTTCATTCAATGTTGCTAACCAAGTTAGCGACTTTCATTAATTATAATAAAAATTCATTCAAAGTCGTCAAATGAGATGGCAACATCATTCAATGTTGCTAACCAAGTTAGCGACTTTCATTAATTATAATAAAAATTCATTCAAAGTCGTCAAATGAGATGGCAACATTCAATCAATGTCTCTAACCAAGATGGAAACATTCAAAATTCTTTAATGAAAGTCGCTAACCAAGATGGCTACATTCAAACTTTATTCAAAGTCGCTAACCAAGATGAAAACATTCAAAATTCTTTAATGAAAGTCGCTAACCAAGATGGCTACATTCAAACTTCATTCTAAGTCACTAACCAAGATGGAAACATTCAAAATTCCTTAATCAAAGTCGCCAACCTAGATGGTGACTTACCCATTTTTGCTTTTAATCCCTCCCCATACCTATAAGGGCATGTGTAGTGGCAAGTTATGAGGCGTTATATTAGCCTATAACGCCCGGGAACACCGCCCCCGGGCGCTATAGGGCGCTGTAAATGGAAAGCGTTTTGGCTATAACGGGCGTTTTTGCCTTGGTTTGCGTGAGAATATTCAATTTGACCGTTCAAACGGTCATTAGCTTTAAAAAAAATCGTGGGCCATTTATATATATACATACACATCCACATACATTCTCATCCATATCCATATCCATATCCATATACAAACTAAAACACACACACACTTTCTATTTTTTACCACGATTTGAAGAGAAGAATCCATTCGGTAGAGGTGGTTTCGGGTTTGGTTCCCAAACTACTGGTGACAACATCCGACCCATAGCTCCGGGTTCAGGTTCAAACCCACAAACCTTTATGAACCTGTTAAACCAACCCTATAATTGGGACCCGAACATGTACAACATGGGAGAGGGTTTTGGGCTACCCATGGGAGGTGGGTTTGGCTCAACACAAGTGTTTGGGACATCTCAAATGTTCGGGTCCTCAAATGCTTGGCAAGACTCACAGTCGGTTCCGGAGACACAACCTCAGGTGCAAGAGCAAGAGGAAGATCCCGTGCGACCAACCGGGCAAGGAAGACGGATTCACAAAAGGAAAGAGACCCAAACACACGCCAAAAAAACGTACAACCATGGGATGACGACGAGTTGTTTAAGTTAGCCCGAGCGTGGGTTGACGTGTCAGAGGATCCTATTGTTGGTAAGATATATATTTTTTGTTATGTTATATTTTTTTTACATATATTTTTTTAAATGGGCACTTACATATTTTTTTGGTTTGTTTTTTTAGCGAACTATCAAAACAAAGGAGAATTTTGGAAAAGAATCCGAGCAATATTTTTTGAACTAATTGGTAAGGGAGAGACTACCGGGAGAACGATTCGATATCGGGCAAATGGACTGATATCAACGCTAAATGCACAAACCTTCAAGGTATTTATCAACGCACCTGGTTTGGGTGGAAAAGTGGCCAAAGCGACGAACGGATTTTGGAGGCGGCTTTGGATGAATACAAACAAGAATACGGGAATTTTCCATACTTGAGGGTTTGGCACCTGCTGAAAGACTGCTCCAAATGGCACACCGTCCGCCTAACGGTTGGAACTTCTTCATCTATGGCCAGAAAGAAGTCGAAGACCTCTGAGTCGGCTGATACAGGGACCCCTACGTATGACGCGCGTTTCGTCGACCTAAACGCCGAAGAAAATGTGTTTTTTGCAGGGGAGGAGGGGGCGGAGGAGATACCTCATCCGACTGGTCGACGGACTGCTCGAGCCGCACGGGCGGACTCTTCGGCATCGAGGGTGAACGAGTTAATCCCGGCGTTTGCTGAGATGAACCAGCGGCTCCAAGACATACTCGACATCGGAGCACAACGTATCCAAGAAATCGAGAGGTGGTTGATATTATGAGGGATCGACAATTTGAACGCGACTTTGCATTTTTCATGCAGCCGCACGACCACCTAGAAGGCAAGGCCTTGGAAATGTGTTTGAAGCAAAAGGCCGAAATCGAGAAAAAATATATCCTATGAGTATTTGTATTTTTTTTTTAGTATTTGTAATTTTTTAAGTATTTGTATTTTTTTTAGTATTTGTAATTTTTTTTTAGTATTTGTAACTTTTATATATTTAATATTATTATTTAAATAAGAAAATAATAATTTAACCAATGATTATTCAATCATTTATAAAGCCCCATAACCCCTCTTCTCACTACACCCTCTTCTTTCATAACCCCCCTTATATTACTTTTTAATATTTTAATACCCATAACCCCCATAATTCCCCACCACTACACATACACTAAACACTCTTCCTAAGAGCATTCATAGTAGTGTCCCTATTTTTTGGTGAGACAAAACCTTATAATTTTTTATGGGGTTGGAAGTGGTTGTGAGTGAAGAAAACGGGAAATCTACTGTTTATCGATAAATTTTGGGTCCTTTGGGAATATTTTAGAGAAAACAGAAAAACTGTATTTATTTTTTAATATTTATTGAAAGTGGTTATAATTGGTTGTGACTTGTGAGTGAAATGTGGATGGAGAAGCTATTGAGATTGTTCTAAGAAAACTACCCATTTTTGAAAAAAAAAAAAAAAAAAAAAAATTCATTTCTTGAAGAAACCAGCGAAAAAAAAAATAACATAACACTCCTGCAGCAATCACACCACCACCAGACATGGCTTCAAACCACCATTACAAAAGACCACACCAACCCCTCTCTTCTTCTTCTACCACCACCTACTACTTATACCTCTTCCTCTCAATCCTCACCCTCACCGCTCTCTTCCTCTTTTCCTCTCACCACTCCACCTCTTACTCTACCCCACCAATAATATCCATCCAATCTATAAACAAACCCATTAACCATAACAATGAAGCAGTCTGTGATTACTCACATGGCAACTGGTTCTACGATCCAACGCTCAGATCTCCACGCTATGACGACACGTGTAAGGAGATCTTCAAAGGATGGAACTGCATTGCTGGCAATAGATCCGGTGCCATGGATATTATTAAGTGGCGCTGGCAGCCTAATCACTGTGCGCTTCCTCAGTTTGATCCGCTTCGGTTTCTCGAATCGCATCGGGACATTAGTATCGGTAAGAATTACAGTTAATTTAATACAAAGTTCAATAATAACAATAAGTTTACTTACATAGAGCTCCATACTTGAGTTCTGTATTTGTTTGCTGTGAGAAGTGCGTTTTCGGCTTTTAGACAATGTCCGAATTCGAATTTATGTATGTAGGCTACTTTTTTTATTCAATTGGTGAAATTAGGTATTTAGGTGGTACTTCCATTGGTAATGATTAATGAAGGAATTTATCAAAATTTCGTTGGATTCGATGTTGTTAACAGCAAGAATTGTACAATGTGAGTATCGAAGGTATTTAAATTATTGCAACCTAGGGCCATAAGCTAAGAGGTGAGGTTGTTTTGTTAGGTATGCAAAAACAAATATTTAACGTGGTTTGGTCGGTGTGATCTATGTCAAAGCCGTTGGCCCGTTGCAACTAGGGTTTATGTTTTAGTACTGTGGTTGCACTAGTGCTAGCCACTTTGGTTGAAGTCAACATATCGCACAACGGTTTTCACAATGTTATATCCGTTGGGTGGGTTCTTTGAGAGGTACATTAAGATTTTTTACTTATTGGCCATACATATAATAAGTCAAGGTTCATGATGTTTGGCATATGCCTATCTTGGTTTAAAAAGCACAAGGCGCTCTGAGGCGTTTTGGTCCCAAAAGCCGAGGCACGTTTCTATGTAGAACCAAATAAGCTTTATTTACAACCAAAAGCTGCATGTATGTCATCTGTCCCTCAGGTTGTTTTTACATGTTAACCTCCTATGGACCCTAAACTTGACCAGTTTTGAGCCAGAACTACTGAGGTTCGCCTTTTTATCCCGATGTGTTTTCCTCAGCGCCTCGTGCCTTAGGCGCGTCTTTTTAAACCAAGTGCGCTATGCTGCACAGTTGGGTTCTTGTACTTCTCATGTATGTTCTGGATATTGTAGTATTTATGACTCCCTATGAATGCTGTTTTTCGACCTTTAACAACTTTTTACAGTGCAGGGTTTGTTGGTGACTCCTTAAACAGGAACATGTTTGTTTCTCTCTTCTGTTCTCTCAGACGAGTTGCTAATGATGTAAAGAAGTGGCGTCCCGCTGGAGCTGATCGTGGGTTTACTTTTCTCAAGTATAACCTCACTATAGCATATCACCGGACTAATCTGTTGGCACGTTATGGTAGGTAAGCTGTTTTTATTGTAATGTTTCATTTATGAAAGATTTTTTTTGTACTCCTTTGTAATCATGTAATCATATTCTTTATTATCAACGTATGTCACTAGTCTTGGTTTCCTAATACATCTAATAACTGCATTAGTGTTTCCCTTATCAGTTTGCTTTCTTTCTCTTCAGAATGTTGGTTCTCCCATCTTATACATAACCTCAATTATTCAATTGGCAGTTTAATTTGCATAGGCTTGCACAATTATCCGGCTTTCCTGTTCTTTTATGTGTTGACTTAATAAAGCACAACCTTTTAGGATATTAAAAAAAAAAAATAATGGAAGAAATTTGAAATTCTATTATGCTATAATGTGCTGGAAATGTTGAAGACTTGAAGCATTGCACTTATTTAAGGATTATGTGAACATATTATGTTAAGGCTTTTACGGGTGACTGAAAAGTAATATCATGGAGGTTCTGGCTGTTGGTGAATGGTTATGCTAGCAGATGTAAAATTTGGTTGTGCAGTCATATAAAGCAGACACATCTGTCAAGGAAGATTTAAGAACTCCATACTATTGCGATACATACTAATATTTCACAATGACCTTTACTTAAGCTGGCAACTGAGAATTGTTCTTCTAAATGTTTCATTGTCTCTGTGAATGTGACGTTTCTTATAGAAGTTCGTCTGCTTCTTTCTATGTCTACTATTTTTTTTATCTGGTGGTCTTTGTAATTGGTTGCTACCTAAAAAACTGACTCTTGCATCATATGAATATAATACAGGTGGTCAGCCAATGCCAAGGGTGGTGAGCTGGAATCTCTAGGGTATAAGGAAGGTTACAGAGTTGATGTTGATATACCTGACGGAACATGGGCAGAGGCTCCAAGTTTTCATGACATTCTCATTTTTAACACTGGCCACTGGTAATAATTCTTCCTAGAAATAAGACTACCAGAACCATTGCTGTTACAAATGTTCCTTTGCTTTCTGATTGTAGATGCAGTCCTTTTGTTTAGATATTGCTAAATCTTATTTGTGTATGTATGTTTGTCAGGTGGTGGGCCCCTTCCAAGTTTGATCCTATAAAATCACCTATGCTTTTCCATGAAAATGGTCAGCCATTGATACCACAATTATCTCCTGAAATCGGGCTTGATGTAGTTTTAAGACACATGGTAAGTATTTTTGCCTTGCAATTTTAATGTTTAACATAAGCTTGTTGTTGACTTGTTTGGCCGTATCAATATTATATAATACTTAAACTAAACTGCTAGCTCTCATCGCTCTAAGTTAAAGCTTGGCCAAATAGTCCTGTAATAATGGCTAAGTTATGTTAAGATGTCAAAACATATATACGAGTCGTTATAATAGAAAGAAATGGGTGATCAGTAATGAGTTACTACATGTTAACCTTGGTGGATGTAAACATATGATGCTGGAGCTGGAATCATGTTGTCACCAAGCAGTTGGAGATTCAAGTCAGTATAATTTTTCCGGGGTTTAAATATGTAGATATGCAGGATCTCGTGCATTGAACTCATTATTAATTTCAGCAAAGTCAATTTAAACATGATAAAGAAGGGTGGCAATAGACTAATAGTTGATAACCCATGAAGACTTAAAGTACCACTGATGATATATATGAATATATGATTATGGACTATATCTTTTTCTTAACTTAAGAGCAATCACATGGATTTTTTAAGAGGTCACAAAACAGGCTGGGTAAAATATGGGTTGACCCGAAACACCTTTTTTATCCCAACTATTACTTTTTTTGCCTTAACATTGGATGTGTCAAATACGATTGCACAAATTATATTATTTAAATAATTATCTTGTTTTTGAATAAAACAATTATTTATAAAAAAACACTATGAACTACTTTTGACTTGTTTGATCCATTGACAAGTTCCATAAGCTTTTTTTTTTGTTTAACATTTTGATCTTTTAAAGACAATGCATTTATAACTGTGTGGGCAATATTGCTAGTTATAGTAATTCTGATGAGAGGAAACTGTATTATGATTTATGCACGTATACTTGATTTGAATCCTGCTGCTATTTTTTTTACCTAGATATCATATGTGGAAGAAAAGGCAAGGCCAGGGACCATTCTGTTTTTTCGCACTCAATCTCCTCGGCATTTTGAAGGTGGTGACTGGGACCAAGGTGGTTCCTGTGCACGTCTGCAGCCCTTATCACCACACGAGGTAAACTCTCAGAGTCTCATCATCAGTCACAAATGTTTATTTTATAAAAAACTAAAAATATCAACTGAAATTTTAAAGTATCTTGTTCACAACATATTCAGGTTGAAAATTTCTTTTCTGTGCAAAATAATGGAACAAATGTTGAAACGCGGCTCGTGAATGAACACCTATATGAAGCAGTTAAGGGTACTGCTTTTCGGTTACTGGACATCACACGTATGAGTGAGTTTAGAGCAGATGCGCATCCTTCTTCAGCTGGTGGAAAGAAACATGATGATTGCATGCACTGGTGCTTACCTGGCATTACAGATACTTGGAATGATTTGTTTGTTGCACGTCTAAGTAGCATCAAGGTACGTTAACTGAGCATTTGTCTTCCACATATGCTGACATGTAGATTGTATATTTTACATTATTTAAGTAGGATTAGTTACCATTCTTTACTTTTCCTGTTAGCATATCATAACATATATTTAACTTGTACTATACCATTATCTTTTTTATTTTTCTTATCTGAGCATTGCAATTGATTAAAATCCCAATTGAAGGTCATAATCTTTACGTTTATAAATCATCAGCATTCATTGAAAGTATATGCCAGCTATAAAGCACATAGAGCAACTATGTGTCTGGATTCTGGAACTTGTTAAGCTTGGCAAGACAGGTGGGTTGGGTAACATGTCAAAATAGGTTTGGCTCAAACCGTGCTCGGGCCAAAATGGGCCATCTAAGTATCAATTTGATTCGAGTCAAACCAGGTTCCTGCCAAAATGGGCCTGGGTTGAAATGAGTTGTTTAAGAAAGAGAGTATTAAAACGGGCTCACTGGTATATTTTTATTGCGGCTAATGGCACTGGTGGCGACAATGACGGTCAGGAGCGAAGTTTCCTTGGGGCCAGGGGTGGCCCTGGCCCCCCCTGTTTTTTGGCATAGTAGTGGAAATTTACGATTTTCATAGGTAAATTGAGTCCGGGTTGAGTCTGGCACCCGCCGATTTTCCACTACCGATCGAAAAAAATTGAGTTCGGCCCCCGCCGAATCCGAAACCAAGCTTCGCCACTGATGACGGTGGCATTGCGGCGGTGGAGTTGAAGGTGGTGGTGAGTGGCGCGGGCAACTGCGGTGATGGTGAGTGGCGGAGGTGAGTGGTGGTAGTCCATTTTGATCCATTTTAGCAAGTTTTATAAGAGTGACCCATTTTGACGCTTTTTTTACTTAAGTAGACCCAAATTGACCTGTTGTATAATTTGTCTTGACCCAAATGAACCCACCCATTTCTAGAATAATGGGTCATACCTTTTTGCAGCACAAATACAGACAATAACTTTTTATTATGAATATTATATTCTATCACAATGACTAGGATCATAAACTAGAGATTCTTTGATGGAGGCCAAAGAATCAATACTTTAAAAGATAACATTCTTTTGGGAGATTATTATGAAATCTCTCATTATCTTGGCAATAATCTTAAATTAGGTGATACTTCCTGACCCATTTGAACCATCTTCTCTGTTTTGAAGTTAAAGAACCAAACTCCGCTTTATTCCACCAGTTGCCTGAACTATCTGCTCTGCAAAACCTTGCATTCCCCTTCCATACACACGCATCAATCGTGTAATTTGCAAAAGATGCAATGAAAGGGCCTTTTGACCAGTCAACTTTGTCTTTCCCGCCACGTGTTGCCCAGTTGCTACCGTCCCATAGACTGATCTTGATGCCCATAGGCTGCCATCTAGGATACGCCACTCCTTTGTCTGCATGGTTCCTGTATGTTCTTATTGGAACAAAATCTACCATAAACCTGCTCAGAAAGACCATCCTTTTACCTTTTAGTTACATAAGTCCAACTCCTAGAAAGATTAGTTTGAAAAAAAAAAAAAAAAAAAAAGCTTACACGATTTGATGAAGATTCCATAAGATCGAATAGGTATGGAAATCCTTAGTGGGATCAAACCACAGGTAGATTCTCTCTTCCCGGTTGGCCATACCGTCAGCATATACATTTGTTTGTAGAATGTAAGGTTGGCCAGAAACATTTCCTAGGAACTCAAAGTCGATTTCATCTCGATTAGGCTGATCCGATGTAAGCTGCATTGTCACAAAAGTTTGTAAGAAAATAATAATAGGAGGAAAAAACAATTGAGATATTATTAACTCATAGAAATAACTGAACTGAACTTTTGGCTTACATAAAATGCCAAGACTGTGCCTGCTGAATGACCTGGGACCAACTTGATTGGCATGTCAATTTGGCCAAACAAAAACATGTCATTAGAATCAAAAGCCGAACCTGTAACCAATGTTTTAGTTAGGATACAAAAGTATTCAAATATGCTAAAAATGGGTGTTGCTTTACCTGATTCTTGATCAAGCTTCAAGCTTCTCGATCGACCATCAGCCGAAGTGGTGACATGGCTGGGTGACCAAGTCACAAAGAAGTCGCTATTGAAGTTCCCGGTTGAAACAACCGAAGCTGATGAAGTTTTTAACGAATACAAGAGAAAAATCCCACACAGGAAAGTGGACTTTAAGCTGTCCATGACCTTGTTTTTAAGGTTGATTATGAATGTTGCATATATTTATTTGTATATATGTATACAGTATATATATACATGGGGTGTGTTTTGTTGACATTTGGAAGAGGAAGGGAATGATTGTGGGAAAAGGGAAAACAACAAGTTTCTCTCTTGTTTGGGTTTCTAAAGATGACTTGATCCTCTTAGGCTTACTTCTTCTAGTTAATTACAAAGTATTCGTTTCTTGTTAATGTGTAATATTTGATTCTATGTAAAAATATTTATAAAAGAATATAGTAACTGGAAGTGAAGAAACTTTAACCAACTACAAACCATAACATCGTGTTTAGTGAAGTTTATTACCATACCACACATAATACAAAGGGTGCTACCGAATATACTTTCTATAAAATCATATTTTATTGAACTTACCCCTTACTTTACTTTGGTGTCTCATTAATCTTTTATCAATTCTTTTAAATTTCATCTTTCCAACCAATCAAATCAATATATAGTCTCGTATGATAGCCTTGTGGTAAAATTGTGTATTTTCCTGCTAAGTAATTGTGGGTTCAAATCATATAAAGGACAGATTTGGTGGTGATTTTAACCGTTAAGAATAATAATTAAAATAATATCAAATGTTCAACAAAATATTTTCTAAAAATGTTTTTTTAACTTGTTTTGATAAATGGTTATTCATTATTCCTCATGTCTCAATTATTATTTAAGAAAAAGTTTTATTGAAATACTATTAAAAAAAACGAGGTTAAAAGTAAATTGTTAACTCTTTTTTTTTCCTTTTTTTTTTCTCGTCGTTCATTTTTTTTTTCTTTTATATTTTTCTCTTCATTAATGACCCACGTTTTATATATTAATTTGTCAAATTCAAATAAATAACAGGCATAGTTGTTGAAACAATTAATGTAAGGTTGTGCTTTTAATTCAAATCGCATTTTGTAAAATATAGGATGTGCTAAAAAAATTTTACATAGTATAAAATACATCAAGTATAAACCATATGAAAAATAATTGTGTTAAATAAATTTAAGCTTGAGTACAAGCGAGATAGCACTAAAAACAAAAAGGATAAAAAGATAAATAATAAAAATATAAAAGTTTCTTTTCATAAATCGATTTTGTCAATTATTTTTTTTAACATCAAATTTTTTACACCAACCTGTCTTTGACGGGGCTCGAACCCTTGACCTCAAGGGAAACAACACCTTAATTTCAATGGCTTTGTCAATTAGACCCAACCCTCACATGATTTTGTAAATTAAGTAAAAACAATAAACGAAACAACTTCAACAAATATTTATAAATAATTAAAAAATTAACATTTAAAGTAAAAGTAAATTCGCATTTGTCACCAACATAAACATACTATAAATTAGGGAAACAAAATCCAATTTGTTTTTACTAACAAAGTTTAGATTTTATAAAATAAATACACTAATACGTGAAGTTAATATTTTAGTTATAGAGCACACCATGGACCAAGATGTTGATCCTCTTTTGAGGAATGGAGAAATGCGACACAAATGTAACCAAGTTTGTTTGGTGTTCTAATTAAGTCACTCAAACATTTTGTCTCTCTAAAGTCACCCAACTTTCATTATTATATCTCCAATCAACATGAGACGTAAGAGGGTTGTGGAATCATGGAGGTGGTCGTAAAGCTAATGTGGCATCATATAGCAATGTAGCACGAGAGATGTAGCCACTGGTGTATGACAAGGAGGAGAAGAGGATGGATAGCGGAGGGGATAAAAACCACATCCCTGGATAGTGAAGAAAAGAGACGGTGGAAAGAGATCTTGATGTCACTAAGGTGAAGCTTGGTGATATTAGTGTTCACTATGTTTAAGGACGTAACCAGTGCTAGTTGAATCAGCCCTTACTCTTCTTATAGTCGGCGTAAAAGTAAGCGCTAATGACCTCACCCAATAGCTTTACCACTCGACTATTTTTTTTTTTTTTACATTTTTATAACTTAATTGATTTTATTGAATTGAGGAGGGTAGATTGAGTAATTTGAGGAGCTATATTTTGAATCTTCCTTAAACAATTAATAAACTAATCACTATATTGTCCCTAAACATCAGGGATGTTTAAAAGAAAGCAACCTTTATTAAAGTTATTTGTTTGATTAGACTGCCTTCTTTAAAAAAGGTGATACCCACCGCATCGCGCGGGCCAGCCCACTAGTACTAATAAAATAACTATAACACTGTCTAAATGTCTATTTAAAGATCAATATCATCAAATACATAACAGGTGCATATCAAAAGATAGAGATACGTGTATGTATGAAGTGATGTCATAAAGAGAGAGAGAGAGAGAGAGAGAGGGGAGAGAGAGGTTTAACTTACAGTTACGTAGAAGAAGACTTTAACCATTGTTGGTCAATATGTTCTGCTGTCTCCTTGGTTCTATAGTAGACAAATGGACAAATGATATAAAGTAGGATCACTGACAAGATCGGAAGGCAGGTTAGTGTTTTGTGATATGACCTTTGCCCCCAAGATGGTCGCCGCTAGTTCGTCTTCGTCTTCACCAGCGGTTTCTCTGTTTGAAGATCAAATGCTCCTTCCCTCTACGAACAATTTATGAAAGTGAATTGGAAAGTTATTTAATGAAGATCGGTGATTAGATTTAGACCTTACGCCGGTTAAGTCATTTAGGATGCAAAACCAAGAGAGCCAAGTAGAACAATGCTCTTGATTGATACCTAAGAAGGAATTGTGTAAAATGAAGAAGGGGGAGGTCATGAAGTGAAGGTAACTGATGAAATTGATTGCACTTCAATGTTTTCCACATCAATTGAAAGGTTTCATACAATTAAAGATGGAATTGAAACCTATTGATGATTTCTTAATATAATTGGGGTAAGAAGAATGTGAAAGGAGAGCAGCTAACATGAAGGTAGGAGAGGGGCAAAGAAGGGAAATCTTTTTTTCATATTGCAAAGAAGTTGTTGGGTTAAATGTCTAGATTACCTTTATAAGTGTCTTAATTGTCACATTTATCTCTATAATACCCTTAAATTTCTTGCTTAAATATGTTGTATATGTTGCTTTTTAAGTTGCACAGAAATAAAAATTACCATATTGTCAATCACTCCTCCTTAATAAGACTAGTGTGGAGCCCGCGCGTTGCAGCGGAGTTGACAATACGCAATTGAAAAACAAAATCGTAAGTGGTCAATGAAGTGAGGATGCCATGAGAGGTTGTTATACAACTTACATGTCATTTATATTTATTTACACAACCTTGTAAATAGCTTTTATTCAAAGATATTATTGATGTATAATGATATTTTTATCATAATCAAATTTCATGATAATATTTATTTAAATATAATGTGGATAGGCAATATGGGGGATTTTGTTATCATAACCAAATAAAAGATATCTTCAAATTCTTGAAATTTCTAAATTTTTCAAAAATTTTATTTTTATAAATTATCTAAGATTTCTACGACTTATGTTCATATGATAAAAAGAACAAAGATTTACATGTTAATTATAAACATGTTATAGTTGTTACTGAAATTTTTTCTCTATAATAGACATTAGACAACCAAGTCCTAAGGCTTGATCTTAACAAATCAAGTAGTTGAAAATTATCTGCACTCCACCGTACCATGACATTTACAAGTAAAGACAAAAGTTAAAAATTATACTTCGCTTTAACATCAAACAAAATGACTTCTTTTAGACTAAAATGAAATAAGATGCAACTCTATTTTTTTGCACCTAGAAAACAACTGCGGCCATCGACGAGTCTTTGTGGTGGCACACCACGAGATTTGATATTCTAGAAGTCTAGTACAACTTTGGTTTTTTCGTAGGTAGCTACTAATGTTTTTAGGATTTGATAATCCATGTGAGGTGGTTGTGGAAATACCAAGGGACAACAGATGATGAAACTAAGAGGGGACAATCAACAATCTATAATTGGTTTTTCCTCCCCTTGTTTGACATCACAATTTATAGGATCGAAAAAAACTGACTATTTAAGGCTAATTATGTACCGGTACATAAAATGTTGTATTATTTATTTATTTGGGCTTTTGGTTTTATGAAGTCAAAAAGGTTTTAACCACATAATTATTAAGTTTACTAGTGGGTTGCCCGCGCGATGTGGCAGGAAACATAACACTTATGTCGCTGATTTTAGGGGTGTGTACAAGACGGTATGGTTCAAATCAATTTTATAACGAAAACCACGTTAATTATAATACATTAGACTCTAACATAGTTAGTTATAAAACTGGGGATTCTAACCTAGTTGGTTATAAAAAAAATATAACTTTAATAAGCTCATGCATAAAGATAGAGCTAACAAAAATTACATATCTAAATGTGTTTATCCCAAATAACAAAGTCTTAAAAATTATTATTAGTTGAATTTTTTTTAAATAAAGCTACTACAAGCACATCAAGCTACAATGCTTGATAGATATGATTCACCTTATAGTTTCATACTCAACTATCCTGTAATAAAAATAAATGGGCATAATACTAAATAAGTCATCTTCCTTGAAACTTGAATTGTAGGTCGTGTCCTAGTGGGTACCTCTTTAAATAGAGATCCATAAGTTCTTTATCATAGAAATGTTTTCAAATTTACTTGATACATTTACTAATTGTACTGTTAGTCTTACCAAATCCTTTTTTTTTCTTATAGAAGGCAAAGCTTTGTGTTTTTCTATTGACCAATCATTTGTATATTTACTTTATTCATGAGTTCTAACCCTATATTATATAAAAAAAAACATTATCAACATCGATTTCATTTTAACAC
The DNA here is from genome assembly GCA_028751855.1 of Ambrosia trifida. Classification (NCBI taxonomy): domain Eukaryota; kingdom Viridiplantae; phylum Streptophyta; class Magnoliopsida; order Asterales; family Asteraceae; genus Ambrosia; species Ambrosia trifida. The sequence goes on along the minus strand of CM054128.1, from coordinate 13,439,452 downwards.
CCCGCTATGATATAATTATCTATACATGATTAGATAATATAGTTAATCTAAATCTTTTATTAATAATCTAAATCTTTTATTAATTTCACAGGGTTATCATGGCTAAGACAAAATAGGTGTTTATCAAACTAAAGGAAAATGAAAGTGATGTCAAAAATAGATACCACAATACATACATACATACATACATACATACATACATGCATGCATGCATGCATACATGCATACATACATACATACATATGTTTTTAAAAGTTGAAGCGCCTACAAGATCATCAAATCAGAACAAGAGTAACACAGGGATGTTTTGTATGAACAAAAAAAGTCCTCTTTTTAAAACCAAAATCCAAAAATATAATCAAACATAACCGAAGTAAAGACAAAACATACAACACTTGAGTAACCTTGCTTGCCGGGACGCGTTCACGTCTTTCGATGTATTCAAATGGAAAACATCATGCTTGGTTGCTCTCTTTTTACATTCATATTCTATCTAACCATTATTGTTATGAAAAAAATCAAAAAAGAAATTTAATTTATAAGAGTTTGTTGTCTCTTTAGTTTTCCTCAAGTAATTAACAAATCATTTAATTATATAAGAAGTTGTATCCTTTGAGTTTCTTCTTTTTAATTGCTATCATGTTACAATAATATGAAGATTAAAAATTTTACTATTATATAATTCAAAGCAATTTAATTGTATTTATCAATTTATCCAACAATTCATTTATCAATTTAATACTTATATAGAAAGACCATACCACCCCTTACCAATTTCATTGAATTTGTAATTACTTATGTAGCAAAAAATATTGTAATTACTTAAATTTGGTTGGTATCCTTCCTTCATGCTTTATAATATAGTATAAATTACCAATTTCATTAACTTGTTGTACCATAAGCAAAAAATATTATAATTGCTTAAATTTGGTTGGTATCCTTCCCTCATGCTTTATAATATAGTATAGATAACTCATATACATTTAATTTCATTTTGATATTTACTTCATAGTCTTTTTAAATTCTTTAGTATTACATTTATAGATTTCAATGAAAATTATATATATAATTTCTCAACATAATATTACTCTAAGTATATAACTTGTAATTTATTTTAATTCATATTTTTTATACATACAAATTTATGAGAAGAACTTCAAGATTAATGTTATATCAGTTTAGAAACTGTTGAGTGTTTATCGTCATTACTATTGAGTGTTTATTATCATTATAAACCTCAATTAACCCTAACCGACTTTGTTGCTATGCAATGGTTAGCTTTATAGATCGTTTGTTTTTTTCGTTGTGGTTCGCGTCATACTACAGTAGCACAATCGGTAGGGATCGATAATTATATATATTACAACAATTAAATTATTTGGTAGAAAACTTATGGACTTCCCTTTATTAATTACTTAAATTACATCTATTTCATGAACAATTTAATATTCATATAGAAATACTATTTTGCCCTGTTACTAGCTTCATTAGGGCATTGTATCATACGTATTATCTATATATACTATATATAAAGCATGCGGGAGGGATGACCGCCAAAGTTAATTAATTACAAGTTTGAATGCTTAAAGTACAAATATTTGATGCATTAGATGAAGGGTAAATTAGTCTTTTAGTCATAAATAAAGAGATTAGAGAGTTAAATTGTTGAATATGAAGAGAGATAAAGTCAGATTTGAAGAGGGCACGCACCTCTCTGTTTTCTTTTAAGACTAAACATTCATGATCGTCGTCAGTTACCATCTACCGTCATTCATTAGTTCATTACTAATGGGAATGAATGCCACATTCAATTACCCTACCATGCAATTCAATTGTTGGCCTCTTCATGTACCTTTCTTCATTCCTTAAAGCCACAAATGTTTGCTTTGGCAAGCCATTTGTTACTATAAATCAGGTACCCCTTTTGACCCGTGTTCATCCCAATGTTTCAATATCTTGTTTTACTATTGAAATATAAGGGTGTCGAGACATCTTGTGTAATGGATTGGAATTTCTCTTGGTGCTTAATTCATGAGACTAAGGTTTTGATAATTATTCAACTTTGGCTAATGTTATTTGTGTTTCTTTTTATCTTTGAGTTACCTACAGTAATTAATTTGGTAATGTTTTTTTGCAAGCAGGCTATTTTGTAATATGTGTTGCTAATCTTTTTGGCCCTCAAACATATAGGTTATTTTGTTGATGATTCTTTTTTATCAGGTCCAGGAGTTTGATGCAAGTGGAGATCTACAAAATAACGTTTTCAGACACTCATGTCGTTGGCTGAAGAAGGAGTTGAGAAAGGGAAGGTAAGATAAATAAGAATTTGCACTATTTGGAAGCAGTTAGTTGTTGATACCAAGAACTAAGATTCCAATGTTGAGGTATAATTTTTCTATGAGATACTAAGATTAATATACAAAGACCATTTTGATGTTGGAGGGAAAGAATGACTAAAACGGGGGACTAAATGGCGATCCATCTATTATCACTCATGGAAATTATCAGAAGGTTGGATCTTTAAGTTGATTTTTATATCAAATTTAAGATGTGTCACACAAGTGTAATTTTGATAATACGGGGACACACAAATAGACATTTAGGATTTCTTCATGTTAGCACTAATTCCTTGCTTGTTGGAGATCATTGTATTGGGTAACATGAGTTTTAAGTGTACTTGTAGTTGTACCTTATAGGCTTATACCGTTTCTTCAAACCTGGAGATTATCTTCATGAAATGGTAGTCATTTTACATAGTTTTGAGTTTTAATGGCCAATTAAAATGTCTTTTTGTATATATGGATGATTACAAATAAAACTTAAAATGTATTCCATAATTTGATTTGTAGCAGCCAAATGTTTGAGTTGTACGAGGCCGATAGTTATCATTTTAAGATTTGAATCGTTCATACCCTGTATCGATGGCTCTGCCGCAACACGCGGGTTCCCCACTAGTATGTTGTAATTACTTAAATTTTGTTGAAATCCTTCACTCATGCTTTATAATATAGTATAGATAATATAGATATCCAAACGGCATTTTGCACATCTTAGATTCCTGCCGCAACGTGCAGTGGGAAAACCACTAGTAAGATCATATAAAATAATATGCATCAAAATATACCAAAAAGTCCATTGAGTGCAATTACTTGACATGGTCGATATAGTGAGCTAGCTCATATGTCCATGTGAAAATATGGATACAGACAAATCACACAAGCCATTTCCCTTATAAAAAGTCCATTCACTTCTTTCACAAAATCGATCCATATGTCTCATTTCTCATAGCTCATAACCGACCGGGCCCGTTAGCGACCCGGACCGTTTTGACCTGACCGATCCCGTTTGCAACCTGGACCGTTTCGACCCGACCGGGCCTGTCAACAACCAGACCATTTCAAACCGAATGGGCCGGTCAACAACCCAGACCGTTTGGACTTGATTAAGCCTGCTAACGACTCGAACCGTTTCGATGAGGTTTGTCTCGTTAACGATTCGTGTTGTTTCGACATGGTCGTCCGTTAACGACCCGAACGGTTTCAAACCGACTGGGTTATTAACAAATACAAAAGATATAATTTTTTGTTTTTAGTGACATTGATTTCTATGAGGCATCAACACTTTTGGTGTTGGGTGAGTTTTAATTCAGATTTGTATATGATTATCTAAAAATACCCATCCTGACCCATTTATTTTTTTTGACATACCCATCCTGACCTACTTACTTATTTCCTACAATTAAAATTACCCATCTTAACCCCCTTGAAAATTATACTAAACCCATTTTAACCCACAAGGTTAAATTTTAAACCCAAAACAACCCAAACTCAACTAGATGGGTTGAAATTGCCAGGTCTAATCAAAATATACCAAAAAGTCCATTGAATGCAATTACTTGACATGGTCGATATAGTGAGCTAGCTCATATGTCCATGTGAAAATATGGATACAGACAAATCACACAAGCCATTTCCCTTATAAAAAGTCCATTCACTTCTTTCACAAAATCGATCCATATGTCTCAATGTTCATTCATAAAGACATAAAGTACCATGTTGCTCTCTAACCTTATAAATTTGAGAGGCCATAAACTCAACTCACCATCACTTGCGAGATATAAACCCGTACCAAGGTGATATTTCCGGTCCTCTTCCACAATGTCTCTCTATCACTCTATCGGGAAATAATATGTTGCATGAAGCATTGTAGGCTACCAATGTGGTATCATATTGTTAAAATCAATTACTAAAACAATAAGGTTAACAATCAACTCATAGGCATTATGAATCTACAAAAGACGAGAATTTATGAACGCCAACAAAATGCTTCTAGTAAGAGTCGCTAGAACACTCTTACGATGGTTGGATTGATGTGTTGTCAATTTGCATATATAGTGACAAAGAGCAATTCGGACAACATAGTGGCTACCTCTCCCTGACATCTCTTCTTTCTCTTATGAGTTATAAGTTATAGAATTGTAAGCTTACTCAAGTTTAATATACGAAACTCAGGTTCAAGCTTGTGTATTAAATTGAGTTCCAATGTAGTATTAGGTTGTTTTGTGCTCATCTTAATTCAAACATTTCCCGAGTTAACTTAAGGAGGGAAAAGAAAGGAAAAAAAAATTTGATTGTGTTCCCGAGTTTCATTTAAGGAGGGAAAAGAAAGGAAAACAAAACATAGCGTGTTCCCGAGTTTCATTTAAGGAGGGAAAAGAAAGAAAATGGAAGGAAAACTAGGCAAAATCTTTAAGTTTTGTTTTCCTTCCGATTTGGAAGGAAACGGAAGGAAAGGATATTTATCCTTTCTTTTCCTTTCCTTTCCCTCTTTAAGTTAACTCGGGAGAACACGGCGTTAGGGTTTAGCGAGTGGTGGGCTCTTGGACTGCTACATGAGATTTGTTAAATGTCTCTCTAACACTACCTTGAAAAACCTTCTCTCAGGGGGGGGGGGGGGGTAGTATTTTTTATGTTAAAAATAAATTACACATGCATTTTAAATTTTATTTAAATTAAAAAGATAATCAAATATATAATTCAAATTAAAATAAATACATAATTCAAATGAAATACATAACTAAACTCGAATACATAAACCACTTTCCCCATTCGTCAAGGTTGACCATCAGAATTTGTGAAGCCGAAACATGTTTAAAGTCATGCGTACGTATGTTTGTTCTCAATATTAGCCCCTACAATGGCTTCGTCTTCACCTGGCTCACCCTCGCCATTCATGACGGCATTGTAGAGGTCGTGAAACAACATTTTCTTGTTCTATAGATTAGCAAACTTTGAACTAAGTTGGTGTGGGGTGCATTCAGTTTCACCATCCATATATAGGCGAGAGCAAACAAAACTACTACGACATAACGAATGACCACTCTATTAGGCCCATCTCATCAACATTAACTCAAGCCGTAGCCAAGGCTATCTCTTCTCCTTGGTTCATCTTTGTGCCACTTGAATGATGATATTTTTTCGGTAAGATAAACTAGATGTAAAGGTGAAAACGGTGAAGAAATGGATGTTGGCTGAAAAGCATGTCAAAAAATAAGTGTATTTATAGTGAAAATGGGATATTTAAAAAAAAGGTAAAAAAAGTTGACCATTATATAAAGATACAATTTGTAGATTTCGTTGTGAGAGCAATTTACTGTAGCTAAACGTCCCTTTCACCTACAGTATCCAATGGCAACTTCTGTAATTTCCGTTGATAAGCTGGGTTATTTTAGCCCAGAGAAAAGACGGTGTAACAAGGACAGAGGAAATCGCCTTCTTGGCGGTGACGTTGCCATCGGAACAACAACGGCACCTCCGTCAGCACCACCCCAGTAACTGCCGACCACACAACGTTCATCACTGTCGGTAGAATAAACCCTCCGACTACCGGCGATGGTGGTGCGGTTGTTCGTGACGCCAAGAGAGCAGGTAGACACCAAACACCTTTCACGCATTGTGATTTGAAAATGTTGTTTGCTGGTGTAGTGGTTGGCATCGGTCTACGGTTATGGTCGGTTGTTGCATGTACCAGATCTGAGGCGGAGAGGGTGGAGGACGTCTGGTGGTAGCCGTGGTGGTGGACTGGCTTCAGGCAGTGGAGGTGGAGGAAGCAACGGAGGTGGCGGTGGATGAAGTGACGGACAAGCTGGTTGGTGAGGGAGTGTAAGATTCAGAGATGTAAGAGGCAAAACAGGAAAATGTAGGTGTTGGTTGAGGTTATTTATGATAGTTTCAGATGCAAGTGTGCGCCGGTGCGTTGCCATCTGTGGTAGCCGGAATACCACCGGTATCTCACTCTATTGTTCTGCTCTCTTTCTCTCTCTCTATTTAGTGTGTGTGAACACGTAGCAAATGGTTTTGCAAAACAAGAAAATGGTGTGCAATAGATGGTTTTGTCGAATGTGGTATGGTTTCCAGGAATTCCAACACGTGTCCTCCATTACAGCTTTTATGAGCATCTTTTATTTCTATTATTCACCCTTCAATGTCTTTTGATATACAAATACCCCTACCTACTCACGTAGTTCTAAATAATGTAAACTTAATAATTTAATGCTACACTACAATATATTATTAATGCTACACTACAATATGTAAAACCAAGGTTTTTAGAACCGGACCGGACGTCAAACCGGAAAAAATACAAAAAACCGGTCTAACCTCCCGGTTTTCCGGTCCGACCTCCCGGTTTTCCGGTTCGACCGGCCGGTTCACCGGTCCGAAGCCGGTTCACTGCACCAGCGGTCCAAACACCCGAACCGGACCGGTCCAGGTCCCGGAGCCCGGTCCGACCGGTCCGACCGGCCGGTCCGGTCCGGTTTTCAAAACCATGTGTAAAACTATAAATAAATACAACCGAGTAAAAAAAATTGTGCATATAGTACTCTAATAAAAAAAAAACTCACGTAAAATCATGCTAAAGGTTCGATTTAAAGGTTATGTGCACGATTAATAATACTAAAAGTCGATACGGTGAACAACTTGCCACCACGCAAAGGCCACTTTTTCGTAGTCAGGGGCGGACTTACCTTGGGAGGAGGGGTGACGCCCCCCACCCCTCAATTTTTCCAACATAGTGGAAAATTTTCATATTACGCTACCCCTAAATACCATTTAGTGTTATCCATGAAATTTTGGTCTAGATCCGCCACTGTCCGTAGTTAACGTCACCGTCGTAACACGTGTACCACAATTGCAAACGCTACGTTGTCGCTGCAGCGCGCGACATCGTAAAAAACTAGTTAGAAACATTTAACATCCCAACAACTTCGGTTTCCAACACCCATTGCCACCACCCGATTTGGACTACACATACCCGACACTCGAGAGGATAGCTGTGATCAACACCCTCCACCCTTAAAAGTAATCTCAAATAACTCACAAACGGCTGAACTCTCTTACAACTTTACCCATACGTGTGATGATTTGAAGCACGAAACTCATCACACGACCCTTTTCTCGAGTGTCATGATTTACTTTCTAATTTAAGCCACACTTGCCGTTATTAAATGACTTTTTTTTTTCTTTTCTTTTTTTCTTTTTCTTTTTCATTTCAGAAAATTGGTAGCACAAAAGCTTCACGGATCGTCCGTTTACAGTAAAGTTAAAAAAAAAAAAAAAAAAAAAAAAAAAAAAAAAAAAAAAAAATTAAAAACTCATGATCAACTTGCATAAACATCTTCTTCACTCAACTTCTAACCATCAAACTACTTCTGCATCCATTTCCAATTTCAAGGTATTTTCCCATCATATTCTCTCTCTCTCTCTGTCTCATCATTTTCTTTCAACTTCTTTTATATTATTTCACTCATGTTCTTCTTCATTAAATTTTATTTTATCCAACTTAATTTAAACCAGTTTCCATAACACACACAGTTAGATAAGTAACCCTAATTATTTTTTATTTTAAATTTAAGTCTCTAAAGTTAGTTACTTTTATCAACTGTTAGAATTTAATTTATGTTATTAGTTTTGCTTTCCAAAAAGAGTAACCGCCTGCCGCGCAACTTATTGCCCGTTTGCCGTTTTCTGTATCGATGTAATCTCCCTTTGGAATTAAGTTATTTTAATTTATGTTTAGGTTTGAAAATAACAATAATAATAATAAGTGATTGAATTTGATTTTCTTTTTTTAGTGATGGAATTCATGTTGGTTGAATTTGATTGATGTATGGAAGGTGTGATTTTGCCCTAATTAAGTTACAGACTAATCTGTGAGCATAAATATGCACAGATACTCACCTGTTAGAAACCCTAGGACTAAAGGAATCAAAATCAAGCATGTTTTGAGGGTTTGTTTCTTAATTTCTGTCTGCTGTTGGTTGATCTTTCAAATCAAGAGGTCTCATTACAATAGGAATGATGATTTGGAGTCTGTTGATAGTGATAGTAAGTTGTTATCGCGTAAAAATAGTGTTGATGAGGTTGTAAAATTGGGACGGAAAGATGTTCGGCCGAAGGAAATTGTGACGCGTGAAGAAGAGGAAGATGATGAGGAAGAGCGTGAGGTCGAAGTCGAGGAGGAGAAAGACGATGAGATTGATGAAAATGAGCAGTATAAGTTTGATGATGAAGAGGAGATGGTGAATGAAACTGCGAATGAGGCGCGCGAAGAACATTATAAAGCGGATGATGCTTCTAGTGCGGTTACTGATGAAAATGAAGACCAAACTTTGGATACCAGTAAGTATCTAGAGCATGATAGTCAAGTTCATTACAGGGCTAAGGTTCAAGAAACGGGCTCTGTGTCCGCCAACGTTTCTTCTGGTCATAGTCGATATGGTTCTAATTCAACTCGGACGGTGGAAGAATCGGAAGAAACATTGTTAAAGTCAACTAATGCGTCGGCAGTTGTTGAACCGCTAACAATGTTAACTGCTAAAGAGGCTGAAACCGAAGAGGAACCGGATGAAGTTCAACATGACGCGATAGATTCGACTGATGTAATAGGTTTAGAGGAGCTTGACAACAGTGAAGATACTGTTGCAGAATGATGCAAGAATGGTCTGTGATGTGAATTTGAAGTTTGTAATTGTTGTTTCCACAATGTTTTAATTTGGGAATTTGTTGGTTCAAAGAGCTGATCTGATTTCCTGTGAAATCTTTGTGGAACATTGGTAGATAATACAGGCTGCCAATAATGTAATAACCCAGTAATGTATCAATGGGCTTAATCTTTAATTATTCTCTGAATTTTTGGCAGTTTTTTTTTATGATTTTAGAAATAGAAACTTTTTTTTTCTTTAACGGCCAACTAAAGAATCGCCGGGTACTCTCGTACGAGGCCCCCATTGGCAAAGGGAAGCCCACAGACTCGGAGCCGAACTCACGAGCCTCCCGGCGGCCCAACCCGCACGCACGAGAGCCCCTAGCCCACCCGTGTGCCAGTTTCAGGGAAAACCCGGCTCGCATACCCGCCCGAAAGCACAACGGTAGCGAACCGTTAAAACCTGGCTGGCTCAGGAGTCGAACCCATGACCACAAGGGTCTAGTGTCTCTCCCTCATCACCTAATACCACTCCACCACAAGGGTGGGTTTTAGAAATAGAAACTAACTGTAAGTTATCAAAAAGGTTATAGATTGTTTTGTAAATAAAGTTAACTAGTAGAATTCACCAACGCGTTGTGGCAAGAATTTGGTATTGGTTCAGTATACTACGTCCTCGGTATGATACCGACACTCAGTATAACAACAAAAAAAAAAATGTACTGGTAACGATATTGTTTGGACCATATAAGTTTGGGTCATCACATTACCAATAGAGTGCCAACATTGAACACTTGCTATAGCTTCCGATATCAAAACGATACATTATTGTGAATAAAACTTCATTTCAAATGAAATATATATCGGAAACCATAAAAACAAATATTGGACCAGTACCGAACTTGTTAGAACAGTAGATATTTGATTCGCTATGGTAAAGGACAAAAAAATCAATTATATTTGATCCGTTCGATTTTGATAAAAATAAAACAACTTTTATTGAAATATAAATAAAAATAAACACCTCGCAAAAATATATTTAGAATTTTATAAAGCAATACGTTATATTATTAGAATAATGAAAAGAGTAATCGACGTTACTTTATACGAAGAGGGTGAGGTAGCTTTAGATAATACTAGTGGGTTGGCCCGCGCGTTGCGGCGGAGACAACACTTTGCATTGTGGTACTCGTTTATGATAGTTTTCGTGTTCGCATAATATTTCTACAAAAGTCTATTTATGTTTTTTTTTTCTGAAATGTTTTAGGTTAGTAGCATCATAGTGGTGGACATACGTCATAAGCATCACACATTTATCGAGTACTTCAAGAAATCATTGATGCAATAAAATTACACATGAATTATTATGGATGGAAGCAATATGGTTGGAATCATCATAAACATAACGCATACAAACGAATCATAATGAACTAAATAAATAAACATACGAACAAACAAATGTAATATATAATCAAATGAGCCGTATGATAAGGAGTAATACCCCCTGAGTACAAAACAAATTTTGTATATAGACCTGTATGGTAAGGACTAAGGAGTTATACAAGTTTGATAGAAGTGGAAATGCAAGTTGTTTCACCGTCGCTTTTTTTCCGTGCATGTGGATATAGTGGATGAAAAATGAGAATGAGCCGTATGATAAGGAGTAATACCCCCTGAATACAAAACAAATTTTGTATATAGACCTCTATGGTAAGGACTAAGGAGTTATACAAGTTTGATAGAAGTGGAAATGCAAGTTGTTTCACCGTCGCTTTTTTTCTGTGCATGTGGATATAGTATATGAAAAATGAGAATGAAGGAAACTTAAAAATATCGATGTTGAGTTGGGTTACAAAATCGTTTTATCCGCTCCACTATTCAGTTACAAGCATTTGAGTCTACTAATTAATCATAAATTTAATTAATAATTTAATTAATCACAATAAGATTTCTTTTAATTATTAGTTCATGATCCTTCGTATTTCCAAAATTCCTATACAAGTTTTTAAACTTAGTTTATTTTATTACATTATATATCTTAAACATGATTTTGTTAAATTTATAACATGTGAATTCACTATGCACAAAATTCGACTATAATTATTATTACTCGATGAAATAATATTCTAAGTACCTAAGTTGTCGACTTGCAATATTGTTGAAGAAAAACTCAAAGGCTTAGGATTTGTTTTGGAAAATTTCTTTATGTTACCAACCAGTAAGAATATTGTATATAACTATTGTATCATATATATATATATATATATATATATATATTATCATAATTAAAAGATGACGTACAGAAATAATCTATGTGTTTATATGGGATTATTATGGATTTAATCTTATTTTTTCATATACTACACATCTAGTGTTATAACAAACATTTAATATCACTAATAATTAAGTGTAGATGGTTAATGTAAAGTCTTTAGTATTACTATGGTTTATTAACTATAGTGGGTGTCTTAAAGACAAATTTACCCCTAAAAAGTTGTTAACATATGCATTGTATGTTATATGATAAGCTATTATACTTGTATCTCTTAATTTTTAAGAAGTCCTTGGGAAATACTTTATAATATAGTATAGATATAGATATAGATACAGATATAGATATAGATATAGATAGTATAGATATAGATGTACACTAGCGCGTTTGCATTTTATATTTTTATGAGTCACTTTTAGAAGTTTTTCTTTATCTTTAAATTAGGATTGTCGAGGCATATCCAACCTAGTAATGCACACAAACTTAGGTAAGCTTGAGATCACCAAACTTTATTCCTAATTCTTTTATATTCTTTTATATGCATATGAATATATGATGGTCTAGAAACTAATACATTGAATTTGGCATCTGCTCCTACTTAACTATAAATAAGCTGAATTTTAAAATGTGTATATATATATATATATAGGTTCGGTTCTATTGAGAACCCTCTTCAATTAAGAGAACTTGATAACTGAATTGTATTGCAGATTGCCGGTGGCAAAGGAGGAAGAAGCACAATGTTTAGGAAGCATTCAAAACTTGAGCACTAATGTAGTTTATATGGTATTTTTTTGAATTACAATGGTCTAAATATACATTACATAAATGTAAAGTTGTTTATTGTATTATTCTCTGGATTTGCACTAATGTATTTGGTATGTATATAGTGGGTTTACACTTATGTTTTTTGTCTTTACGTTGCTGTAAACTTGTTTGGTTAACAGTTTTTTTTTTATAAATATAAATTCAATAGTTTTATAAATAAAAAATCTGGTAGGTTAAAAGTTGAATTAAAAATAGTTTGAGATTTGATGTGATGAATGGATTTTGGGAATTTACCTTAATACCCTTTTCCATTTTAATATGTTTTTTTTTCTCTTTCCTGCCTTAGTTTTTTTAGAGAGAATCGTAATCCTAGTGGTTCACTAATTACAATGTTGGTACTTACTTAGGTTTAACAAAAGTGTACTCGTGTGATCTCCATGACTAATGACTGTTATCTTTTCCGGTTAAGTCCACCCACGTACTTCCCACATGAGGGTATTATAGTCTTTTTGCCTTCAATTATACAAATTCAAGTGGGCCACCCTACCTTATTCTATTACATATAAACCTGCAACCATATCCAAGCTCACCACCGACTCCCTCACCACCACCCGTCTCGGGATCTCACCTAGGGATGGCAATCAAACCCGAACCTGATAGGTAAACCCGAAACCCGACACATTTGGGACGGGTTTGGGGTCGGGTAATCGGGTATGGGTCCGGGTATGGGATTAGTTTTTATTTTTTTCGCTGGTTTGGGACGGGTTTGGGATTTGATGATATACCCATTTACCCGACCCGATTACCCAATAAAGTATACCCGTTTACCCGATTAGATACCCGAGGTAATTTCCTATATGTCTTTTAAAACATGCATTCATAATATATTTAATTGTCCATCTAGATTGTCATCTTCTTAAAAAAACACCAATTACTTATGTATAATATATGTTATCTATGTCTTTTAGTGTTTTTATATGATTTAATTATTTTATATTTATACATTGTAATCATTTACATACATATTTGATAATGCTAAATGTATTGGTTAGTAGTCTCGCAATATATACCCGATAAGTTTTTAGTAAGATATATCCAATTGATAAGTTTTTAAAATTAATGGGTTTACCCGAAACCCGTGGGTATACCCGATACCCGACGGGTAATTACCCGATACAAACCCGACGGGTTTTGAGACGGGTTTGGGACAAGCATACCTAATAGAGTATGGGGTTGGGATTACCTAAACCCGTCCCAAGCCCGACCCATTGCCACCCCTAATCCCACCGCACAACAACTTCTTTTGCCACCATTAAAATCGGTTAACACTTGCTATAGCTACCGAAAAAATTCAATAATACAAATTCAAGTGGGCCACCCTACCTTATTCTATTACATATAAACAACACTTGCTTTATTACGGTCTTGGTACTATACCGATACTTAGTATAACAACCGAAAAATGTACTGATAACGATATTGTTTGGACCATATAAGTTTGGGTCCTCACAGTACCGATAGAGTGCCAACACTTGCTATAGCTCCCGATACCAAAACGATACATTATTGTGAATAAAACTTCATTTCAAATGAAATATATATTGGAAACCATAAAAACAAATACTGAACCAGTACCGAAGTTGTTAGAACAGTATATATGTGATTTGCTATGGTAAAGGACAAAAAAAAAATCAATTAGATTTGATCCGTTCGATTTTGACAAAAATAAAACAACTTTTATTGAAATATAAATAATAAGAAGCACCTCGCAAAAATATATTTAGAATTTTATAAAACAATAAATTATATTATTAAAATAATGAAAAGAGTAATTGGCGTTACTTTATATTCGAAGAGGGTGAAGTAGCTTTAGATAATATGTACACTAGTGCTTTGATTATTTGTACATGACTACTTACTACTGGATTTCTAAAAAACAATTCATTTAAAAAAAATCGAGAAATAGATAATAATAATAATAATAATAATAATAATAATAATAATAATAATAATAATAATAATAGGCATGTCATGTCACACGAAATACTTAGAACTTTATAACATCGTATCTTAAAAGTTATAAAAAAAACCAATATATGCTCAAATAAAAATTGTAATAAAATAATAACTAAAAAGATAAAGTATTAAAAATCATGAAAATTAATAAAACTATTCATACATACGTAAATTATTATCTAATCAATAATATAATAGTCTTATAAATAAAATTTAAAAAAAAAGGATAATAATAAACTTAGTGAAATATAGAGTTAAAAATGGTGAACCGTACACACCTGTTACAGCGCGATAATGCGCAAAAATTAGACTATAACTTAAAACACAGCGTCACCGTTCGATGCGGAAAATAGAGGTAAAAACGTTGAACCACATACGCACGTTGCGGCGTGTCAACTCGAAAAATTTTGATCGATAAGTAAAATAAAAATATGTTTTAAGATACATGGGATAAAATTTAAAGTAAAAAAAAAACGTATGGTCAAAGGTAAAAGATAAAAAGTATTATGGTTAAAAGTAAAAAGAAAAAACAAAGCATGATATAACCTATAAAACTGTGTATAACAATTTAATACATAAAATACTTGTTAAATATGATGTACAAGACCATAAAGCACAACACTTCTATTTCCTAATTAGGATTGTTTAATTTAAACATAAAGAAAAACTTCTAAAAGTGACTCATAATTCATAAAAACATAAAATGTGAATGCGCAATAGACGATGTTGAGTGTGGAGGCATATCCAACCTGGTAATGTACACAAACTTAGGTAAGTTTGAGAACACCAACCTTATTCCTAATTCTTTTATATTCTTTTATATGCATATAAATATATGATGGTCTAGAAACTAGCCAATACATTGAATTTGGCATCTACTCCTACATAACTATAAATAAGCTGGATTTTAAAATGTGCGTGTATATATATAGATATTTAGGTTCGGTTCTATTGAGAACCCTCTCCAACTAAGAGAACTTGATAACTGAATTATATTGCAGATTGTCGGTGGCAAAGGAGGAAGAAGCACACATTTCAATTAAGAGAACTTGATAACTGAATTATATATATATATATATATATATATATATATATATATATATATATATATAGGGTATGGATTCTAAGAGATCCAACCCCTATTTGAGAACCGAGAGAACCATTCTGGACCACACATTTCATATAAAGGCAATTTTTTTTTTGCTTTAATCGCACATTTTTATGCAAGAATTTTTTTTAATTATTTTTTCATTTATACATATGTGTATATTGAAAAAAAAATCCAGCATAAAAAGTAGCGATAAAGCAAATATATATATATAGGGAAATTATAAACTGAAAACCCCTTTGAGTTAAGAAAACTAATAAAACCCTTGTAAAAACCATCAAAAATTTTTTATCTTTATTTTTTGAAAAAATTCACTGAGGGGTGCGAACGCCAAGTTGTACTCTGTCGGAAATCCACAAATCGGACCTTATCTTCCTCGTGTATTATGTGATGGGTGATGCTTCAGGCGGCGATGATGGTGGTGTCGGTGTGAGGTTAGAGAGAGAGAGAGGGGGGGGGGGGGGGGGAGAGAGATGAGGAGAAGGTAGGGTAGAGAGAGAGGGGGGGGGGGGGGGGGGAGATGTGTCTGAAAAGAGAGCAGGGAAAAAGAGGTGGAGAGGAAGGAGAAGAATACGCGTGTATAGGTGAGGTGTATGTCTAAGTACAACTCTCAACACACATGGTACAATCAAGCAAGCACAAAACACCCTTAAAGCTAATGGTACAACACACAATTGCATAAATGGTTTGATAATTAGAATATTTTAAATAACCATAATGATATTAGTATAAATGCACATGTGCATTAACATTACTTTTATCAGTAGCAACTACGTTATGCACATGTGCATTAACATTCTTATTCACATGTGCATATCAAGAAATGATATCTCTTTAACATACTTACGATAAACAGATAAATATAGAACAAAAATACCTTGATTAAATGCATAATTGTCGAAAAGATAACAAAACATAAGAAGATCTGTCAAAAAAGAAAAAATCAACACAACTTTACATAGTTAAAAAATCAAATATATATATATATATGCATACCCTGTGTCAAAGTTGACCAAAAGAAAAAAATGATCTAAAAACAATGGTCAATCAAGTAAACATGTAAAAATCTTGAATATTGTTGAAAGAAACATTAATAATTTAATCAAGACACCCCTGTTTGTTTGTTTTTGTTTTTTTACTAAATAGAGTAACAAATCTTTCATTAAATTGCTCAAATTAAAAAAAAAATCATGAAAATTATTGAACAAAATCATGAAAATTGTTGAACATATTAGTTTCTGATAAAAAACCGAAGCCAGTCTATTAAACTTGAAAAAAAAATCATGCAAATTGTTGAACAAAATAGTAATACATCGAACAATAATAATATTATAATGAAATATATAGAAAGTATTCTTACATCCTTAGATGTTGAAGAATATGCATCGTAAATACTGATACATGGACAATAATAACAAAAATTAGTCAAGAGGCATATAATATGAATTGAATGAAGAATAATAAATATAATTGGTACCGTATCATTCTCTTGCTGGGGAAAAACAGTGAATTTAGTAACCAATCAAGATCATCCATGGATATGCGACTGCTCCTCTTCCTCTTCTTGTTACCACGCATGGTAGTAGATGGATCTAAGCCTTAAGAAGAAGATGAAAAAAACCCTAGGCGTTCGTAAGAAAATGAAACCCTAGGGTTTGGATAATAAAGGGGGAAGATGATGAAGAAGATGAATGTGGTGTGTTTCTTGTTCCATATTTTTTTTCTTTTATGTATTTATTATATTTACAAAAATACCTTATGTTCACATTGGTTCTCATGGTTCTCACAATAAAGTTGGTTCTCATATGATCCATACCCTATATATATAGGTATAGGTTCCTGTACAAAGTACATTTTCGTACAAAGTGTGAGAAGTCTATATAGGCATTGTGTTTTAAAGTTTGGCTATAATGTTTTTGATTCCTTTTGCATTGATTTATATAGAAAAGCACCAAACGTTACAATTTAAAACACAATCAAATGTATTCTAGACATTAAATTTAAAACATACTGATTACTTTCTTCGTAGGGTGTTTTAGATTGCATGTCGAGAATACATTAATTAGTGTTTTAAATTGTTGATTTTTGTGTTTTTCTATATAATACTATGCCAAAGGAACATAAAACATCATGACTAAAATTTAAAACACAATGCATATATACACTTCTCACACTTTGTACGAAAAATGCACTTTGTACAGGAACTTCACCATATATATATATATATATTGTCTTAGAGAAATGTATGGTCCTGAATGGTTCTCTCAGTTCTCAATTTGGCTAAAGATTCTGATTTGAACCAATTCCTATACATATAAACCCTAGACATATAAAAAGCTTCATAATAACCAAAAGTTATTTAAAAGGGAGTTAAAAGTGAATGAAATATAGATAATCAAAGTTATTTGTTAAAATTGAAAGTGTTTTAGAAAATTGGTAAGAAGTTGTTGATCATGCTGATAAATGAACTAACCTTGATGGGGTTTATAAGTAAGAGGAGTGTAGAATTCATTTCAATGACCTACGAAATTCGAGCTTCTACATGTCAGTATTTGCATACATGAGTCATACCAAAACTCTTGAATTGCATTGTCGGATTTTGCTCTGATTTGCAATTATTCTTTAACAAGTTCCTCTTAAGTAAACTTGACAATTATTGTTTGTCTGAGGATGGTTAGCTAGGCCGACTAAGATTTAAATTTTAAGGGCTTTTTGGTATGGTCTGAAACCGGTTGAAGCCAGTTGACTTTTACATCTTCATCTCGATCTTGTTGACTTTTACATCTTCATCTCGATCAGTAAGCTTCTGAGGTGTCTGAAATCAATGAAGAGAGTTTAATACCGTGTACCTTTGGTTTTGGTCAAGAACATATAGGTTCTTCATTTTTAATATAACACTTTCTTGAAATCAAATTATTAACATTACCTATCCTTAGAGGATTTAGGAATTTTTTCCAATCGGTTCACGACTTTTAGATGTTTAAATTTCATAGGCCCAAACATAAAAAAAATCGGGTCAGTTCGACGGTTCAGGTTAAGCAGAGGCGAAGCCTTATGGTGGGGGGTGTCGCATCCCCTTTTTTGCTCAGTAGTGTAAATCTATGCGTGTTTTGTTCAAAAATTGTATACGTATTAAGTCCGGCCCCGCCAAATTTTAGGGTCCCGTGACTTTTATCAAGTCTTGTCTAAATGAGCTTCTATTGAGATTGAGCACAAAAGACGAAACCAAAACAAAAAATTTCGGAGTATGCATATTACATACCCATAAATTTGGGTATAAAAACAATGAATTAAACAAGCGGTAGTACCCTAATTTTAGTTTTTGTTTTAAAAAAAGTGAGAACCATTCATCTATCGTTGTTTTAGAAAATATGACATTTCATTCAGCATAAAACAATAGTTTTGTCAAAGAACTTGAAACCATAAATAATAATGTTTCACCAAATATAAAAAAACTTCAATAAAACTTTCACACCATTTTTCTTTAAACTTATATTCTACGATGGGGTGTTCAGAAAAACCGCAAACCAAATAAAAACCGAAAACCGAACCGTAACCGTAACCGAAAAAACCAATCCGAACAACGAATTTGGTGTTTGGTTTGGTTTTAACCGAAACCGAATTGCTAATTCGGTGTTTGGATTGGTTTTTGGTTCTACATTTTTTTTATTTGGTTTATTTGGATAACCGAATTAACCGGTAAAATAATTAATTATTAAATAAAAACAATAATATTTAATAACCCATATATAATATATAAGCCCAAAATATTAAAGGGGAGCCCAACCCAAAATAAAGCCCACCAATTTATCGGTAATAATATGCTTATTAAGTCTAATATCCAAGTATATGTTTAGTATTAATATCTCTTTATTTTTCGTATGCGGGTTCATTAGAGTTGGAGAAAGATTTAAGTTTGAAGTTTATTTATATTTCGTGGAATTTGCAAAGACTTATTTACTATTTCTAATTTCTATGATGTTTTTGTTTGTGTGGTTTGATTTATATTAATTGCCATCATTCTATTCGGATTTCGGAACACAGAGGTAGATAAGTTAGAGAAAAAAAACTTCGTTTCAATTTGGTTGAAATTGGTTTGTTTGGTTTTAAACCGAAACCAAACCGAATTCAATTTGGTTGAATTTGGTTTGGTTTTTATATTCCTAATTTGGTTTGGTTTGGTTTTTGGTTTGGGGTACAAAATTTTGAAAACCGAATAAACCGAATCAAATAAACCAAATAAACCGTAAACCGAACCGATGAACACCCTACTACGATATATATAATTAACATCTTGAAATTGTATTCCTCAATATTGTAGTTACATTAAAAAAAACAAAATATTAAAATTCCTTGATTTGATGCCATTTAGTTGCAATTTGCAAAGGCCCATGAAGAACTCGACAAAGTGCCAAGTAAGTGTTGCCTGTTGGTTTGCGTCGTCCATCATCTGATTTATTATGTCATTTTCTTTTTGAAATTTGGGTTTGTTTGGTGTTACTCATTTCAGCCTCTTCGATTTCATTGCTTTTTGTTAAAAAAAAAAAAAAAAAAAAAAAAAAAGTGGGTTTTGTTTGATGATTGGCGATGATGCTTCTGACCTGAGCCTCTCTGAGTACATGTTTGACTATCATCGTTGGGTTTTACTGATTTGAGTCTCTTCGATTTCGTTGCTTTGTGTGAGTGTTGTCTGTTGGTTTGCGTTGTCCATAGTCTGATTTATTATGTCGTCTTTTTTTTTTCTTTTTTTGAAATTTGGGTTTGTTTGGTGTTACTGATCTCAGCCTCTTTCATTTCATTACTTTTTGTAAAAAAATGTGGGTTTTGTTTGATGATTGGCGATGATGGTTCTGACCTGAGCCTCTCCGATTACATGTTTGACAATCATCGTTGGGTTTTACTGATTTGAGTCTCTTCAATTTCGTTGCTTTGTGTAAAATATTTGTGGGTTTTGTTTGATGATTGAAAGAGTTTATTATTCAATGGATGAGTTACTCCTTTTTATTGACAACATTATATAATTACAATATGACATCAACTAGTTTATACCTCGGGAGCGTCCCGGGTTGATAAATCTAAGTTAAGTGAATAAAATTAGAAGTATCTAAACTATAAAAATGGCATCTGCCAATATATGATTAATGAATATTATTATTATTATTTTAAACAAATCTCTGCCATAAGTTATCATATTCTAATATAAAAATAATGGTAATTGGGTCGGGTATCACCTAATCCCAGGCCCGACCCAAACCCACAATTTTTTTAAACTAATTCCAAATCTGACACAATACCTGTCGGGTTACAAAAAATAGTCGTTTTTTTTTCTCCGTTTTTTATATAGCACTATGGTACTCGTTGGAAAGATAATAAAACGCTCGTTAATTTGGTGTATCTTTTTTCTTTAAAAAATCTCATATATAAAAGATATTAACATTTAAAAGTTATGAGAGGAAGCATGAGAGAGAAAATAATAAAGTTTTAATATTTACATTTAGTAGATTAGGTATTTAATAGATTATGTTAAATCATATTTAAACCATATTTATTCCTTTTTTTTTAATTGGTATAGAGTTGCCACATCACATCCTATGTGGCATCTATAATAAAGAGAGATTGCATAATATTATGACATGTTATTAAAAATGCTTTGGTTTATTATATACTAGCTTTTATCCCGGGAGCGTCCCAGGATTGAAATATATAATATGACATAATAAAATATTTAATATGACAACATAATTAATGACTTGTCAATATATGATTATTATTATTACTATTATTATTATTTATTTTAAACAAATCTCTGCCATAAGTTATCATATTCAAATATAAAAAAAACAAAATCTCTGTGCCGGGGTATAAATCTAATGCCATTACAAAATATTATATAATGTCAAATAAATGCGGAAGTTTGTAATTGATCATTCTAAAAATAACTAACATGAAAAATAGTCGTTTTTTTCTCCGTTTTTTATATAGCACTATGGTATTCGTTGGAAAGATAATAAAACGCTCGTTAATTTGGTGTAATTTTTTTTCGTTAAAAAATCTCGTATATAAAAGATACCAACGTTTAAAAGTTATGGAGGAAATATGAGAGAAAATAATAAAGGTTTAATATTTAAATTTAGTAGATTAAGTATTTAAGTGTAGAGTTGACACATCATATCCTATGTGGCATCTCTCAAATGAGAGATTGAGGGTTGATGCCTTCATTGAATGTCACCTCAACAATATTCAATTTTCTTATTATAAGTTATAGATTAGGATCTCCTAAATGCAGAAATATAATAAATACATTAATGACAAAGATTGACTGAAAAATATTCTATTAATGATTGACAATGATGGTTACTAACTCGAGTCTCTTCAAATTCGTTGCTTTGCGTAGAAGATGTGTGGGTTTTGTTTGATGATTGGCGATGATGGTTCTGATATGAGCCTCTTCGATGTTTGTCCTTTTCGGATGACGCTCGACGACATCTATGGTAGCAGTGGTCCTAACGTATTTATCTACTTGATGTGGAAACCTTTGTTGCAAGCTTGCAACTAAGGGGGGATATTCGAGAGGTAGTGTGAAGCTAAGCTTATTAGCTTTTAACAACTATGATGATCCTCTAGATTTGAGTATCGATTTTTTTTTTCTTTTGTTCGGTGACTTTAAAGGAATGTTTTGGGGAAAAAAGAAGATGAGTCGACAATTTTACAGTGGTTATGTTGGTGGTAGTGGATGAGTGTTTGATCATGGTGATGGTTGTGGGTGTGACGGTAGTGGTGACGGTGGGTGTAGTGGATATTATTATGATTGTGACAAGAAGTTTAAATACTCTTTGATCTCTTAGAAACTATTGACAATGGACTAAAAAAATACTCACATCTACACAAGTAGTGGATCATGAATTACTCAAATGTATGTTATAGTCCACTTTAATGTATCTGATATGATTGGTGTGTAAATTGTTATATAGTAGACGGTTATTTAAAATAAAAAACTCACGTTATCAAAGTTTCTTCACCTATTTGTTCATGGCAAGTTGTATCATGTGATCAAATCGGTCAAAACTAGTGTTTTGAATATGGACCAAACCGATTGGTCGGACTGAGAACCAGAACCTAGACCAGTCTGGATTAGGGTATTGGACTGGATTTGCAATGAACCAATGGTTGGAGTGCTGAACCGGTGGCCGGACCAGGAAACAAGTCTGTCGAACCGGGATTTTAAGGGATTGGACCTTTTTTTAATATTTTTTTTTCAAATTTTACCCAATTATTTTTTATAATATTAGACATTATCTAGTTATTACATTCGGTCAGACCAGTAAACTGGTAACAAAACTGTTTCAACTATCTGTCAGGTTTTGAAAACATTGATCAAAACACATGTAATTGGGCCTGACCAAAATAGAGCGTAGTCACACTATTCGGTAAACAACTTGAGTTCTCATCATCGGTTCTAGCCTCTGCCCGACCGATTTATTGCCGGTCCAGTTTGAGTAAATGGAGTAATAACATTAAACAACCTAATCTAAATTGATCTAAAGGTCTATCTATCATTTAAATTGTCTTTTGTTATGAAAGTAGACATCAAATATAAAAAAAAAACTACATGAAGTTATAGTTTGTGTACAAAATGAAAGTAGACATCAAATATAAAAAAAACTACATAAAGTCATAGTTTGTGTAAAGTTATAGTTTGTGTACATGAATGATGAATTCTTTTAATGTGAAATTCTAGAAGATGTGCTTGAAATATTTGAATCATCTGAACAACTCTGTATTTTAGAATTCAAAAGCTACATCCTAATATTCATATTTGATTTTAAAATTTGATTATTCCTATGAAGAAAAAAACAAAAGGCTTAGTTGTCCGTTTGATGAGCACTTTAAGGTTGATGGGGATAGGATGGCCCACAAACTATAATGTATTCGCTGATAATAAGTCTAAGAAACTCCAACCAAGTTATGTTCTGTCTTCCATTCAGAGGCCCCATATAGTGCACACCATCTCATTCATAGGCCCTTAAAAATAAAATAAGGCCAGATCAATTCTGATCTGTCCAACACTTGTAGCCTAGTTGGTTGAGAGCCTAAAGTTTTTCATGAGAGGCTTGGGTTCAATTCCCACTAGCTACATTTAGAGGACATTGGTGGATGGGAAAGGAGGGATGACTTGGCCATTGGCTTGAGTTCGAGTCCTGATCCCGACCGGTTTTACCGACTATTTCACCGTCGTACCTTCGGGCGGGTGAGTGGTCGGGTTTTCCCAGAAATTGGTGGCAATTGGTGGCCCGGGTACTCTCGAGTACCTGATTCGCCAAAAGGGTGCCCGAGAGTGCTCGGAATTAATTCGTTGGCCGTTCAAAAAAAAAGATCAATTCTGATCCCCACTTCGTCTATTTTCACCCTTTAAAGCATCTTGCTATAGTCATAGCGAGACGTCTTGGGTCACATCATGATACGATGTTGACTAAAAGTCTAAAAAAATAACTTGAAGTGCCTCGTTATGGTCATAGCAAGACGTTTTAGAGTAAAGGAATGAATCTGGACATGTGGGTGTTGGGATTTGTTTTGGGTTGGGGGTTTTTTTTTTTTTTTTTTTTTTTTTTTTTTTTTTTTGGGGGGGGGGGGGGGAGGTTGGAGTGATTTTTGTGTAAGTTTTTTTTTTTTTTTTTTTTTATAAGTGTTTTTTTATAAAAAACATAAATATAATTGTGTGAACATATTATTTACGACTACATTTTATTGTCATTTTCGGTTTATGTTCGGTTTATGTTGATTTTATTGTTCATTTCTTATTTATGGGTTTAATATTTAAGGGTCAATTTATTCTTCAAAGTAAACATTCAAACGGGTTTAACACATTCGAAACAAGCATTAAAAAAGATGGTAAAAACATTCGAAACAAACATGATATAAACAAAAGATCGGCTGCATATATAATAACTAGTTTGTACAAACAAAACAAAAAATGCAAGTGAAAGTCTACTACAAACTAAGATATATAATAATTAGTCATGTTGTGGCGATTTCGGTGGCGACTGCGAAAATGGTACGCTCGGCGCCCCATAATGTTGTACTGCTACCTGAATCGACTGCACGGTCCAGCCCACATAATGCTTGACACGATGGAGGTGGGGATCAAAGTCCCGGGCGACCAACCGCGCAACATGAGACAGGTCATCATATATATGCCTCAAGTACTACTGATGTGGTGGTTGCGGAGGTGCGGGGTTGTCATCGCCGTCATCCTCACCCTCCGGCTGCTGCTGCTGTTGCTCCTGCGGCTGCAAGTGTGCAGCCAAATGTACTCTCGGATCCTGCTCTAAGAAGACCGATATATCCTCGGCCGCTGGCAAGGGCATCGGGACATACGGGGCGCGGGAGCCGACAGACCGGAACCGAACACCCACCCCCTGAAACTCGAGCAAGATCTGCATGCTCCGTGCATTGGCCTCAGCCAATGGAGTCGATGGGATCCTGGGCAACAGTTGCGTGTCATCCTTTGGGTGGTGGCCTATAGCGCACGCAATGACGGCGACGAACGACCAGCCATACAGATGTGCGCGAGCTTGGTGCTTGTGCGCAGTACTAAAGTACACCACCAGGCTCGCGGATAGGTCGCACGATCGACCCATAAGTAAACAGTAGTAAAAGAAAATGTCAGAGGTGTTAACCTTCTCTCGGCAGGCCCCTCGCGCTACGATAGATGTGGCGATCACACGACGCAAGTATATATATATATAGGGGGTCCCTAATTCGGCTCGCCTTCGCCTGAGCTTTCCCAAAGTGGGAAGCGGGGATGAACCTCCAAAAAACTGACCAGGTTCTCTGCCAGTCCGCCAATGTGATAGCGTCACGGTACAACGTTGTGTCAATCTCCGGGGCTAGGTACAAGCCCGAAGCGACCGCGAACTCCTGCAAAAAATAATTATAAATATTAACGAGTTTTTATAAGTTTAAATATTTGTAAAATAATAATAAAATGATAGGTAATCAAAATAAATAACCTCCCGGGTAATCTGATACCACACCGTCTCCAATCGAAATCTGATGGGGCGATAAGGCTGATTCGAGTGCTCCACAAAACTCGCGGTGAGAGGGGTAACCCTGAAGGACAAGATAAACTCGACCATCAGCTCACGGTAGGTCTGGTCAGTCTCAAACGAAAACATAACCAGGTAAGTGCCTCCCTGTTCTTCTATCGACTTATCATCACCATTGTCTCTCTGCTCCAAATAGTCTCTCGTTGTAGAAAGCTCTCATCACCACCGTAAGAGTACAGGTCCTCCAAGGGGGTATTAAAGTCTAGCAGCACCATATTGTCACGATGCCAATTTCAAGACTCAACCTCCTCGACACCCTCGGGAACTGACACGTCGTAAGAATCACCAAAAATGAAGTCATAATACGACATCTTGTACGTTGTTGTTACAATTTGTATACTGTGGGTGAAGTTTGTAATGTTTAATGGTAATACGATAACGAACGATATGAAATCGAACGTGTCAAATGGATCTTAAATAAGCAAAAAAAGGTTGAAGCGCATCGCTAGGGTTCATGTGCTTCACTTTATTAGACAACCTCATATAGATTGTACTTCTAAGCACCTCGCTATGGCCATAGCGAGGCGCTTAGGGTTACTGTTTGATTTTAAGATAAAGCAGTCAGTCATAGTACAATTAATTGACCCCTAGCGCATCGTTATGGGCGTCTCGCTATGGCCATAACAATGCGCTTTAAAAGGGGTAATAATAATTTTGTCACGGGTGGAAATATAACCACCCTAAAATAAATATAATCTATTTATCT
Organism: Ambrosia trifida; assembly: GCA_028751855.1. NCBI lineage: Eukaryota > Viridiplantae > Streptophyta > Magnoliopsida > Asterales > Asteraceae > Ambrosia > Ambrosia trifida. Next base: position 13,413,491 of record CM054128.1, on the reverse strand, counting down.
ATTTGTAAGTTTCTTTATAATTTTACACATACATACATGTGTTTGTGTAAAATGATGATGTTTAAAGTGTCTAATGCAGTAATGATTGTAACTAGGGCTGTAAACAAACCAAACATTCGGTGAACAGTTCATAAATCGTTCGGCGGGAAGTTCGTTTGTGTCTGTTTGTTTAATAAATGAACGAACACGAACAAAAAATTTCGTTTGATTAACTAAAGAAACAAACACGAACAAATGTCTCGTTCGTTTGATTGCGTTCGTGAACGTTCAGCAATGTATTTGTTTACGTTCGTTTATTTATATCCGTTCATGTATGTTTGTTTATGTTTGATCACTAGTTAAAACTTAGGATAATTATGAACTTTTAAATTAGGAATATCATGTATTCATGCCTATGCCTAAGTAAATTTAGATAATTTTGTCTAAGTTAGTACAATTTGACTTATCGACATTGTTTAGTAGATGTACTTTGTCTAACGGTTAGTATTAACAATGTTTTTTTAGTTAGTTGCATATCAAATGTTTGTTTTTGTTTGTTTGTGTTCAAGACCCTTGTTCACGAACAGTTCGCAAACAACTGAATTTCTTAACAAACAAACACAAACATAGAATTATGTTCGTTAGTGTGTTCGTGAACGGTTCGTTTGTCCAAGAAACCTTAACAAACAAACACGAACAAAGCCTTGTTCGTTTGGTTCGTTTGGTTCGTTTACAGCCCTAATTGTAACGATGCAGTAGTTCATTTACATTTTTTTTAAATCAAATTCATAATTTTTTCATTAACAAAAAGGGTAAATTACATAAGGATGTTAGGTAGGCGGGCAACAACTCACTAAGGCTTTGGCCTAGTAGTGTGGGGGTGAGGGTGTATAAGGTGAGGTCAGGAGTTCGAATCCCCCCACAGGTGATAAGGGTGAATATTAGGTGAATATCAGGAGATGATGTAATTTGCCGTTCAAAAAAAAAGGTAGGCGGACAACAAGCTGCGCCGCCACCCTTTTTTTTTAATAGAAAATCTCAATCTGCTAAAAACAAAACCTCGCCATTGGGGGTGGAAAAGTTGTTGTGCACTACTAGCTAAACCCGAGCCAAAAACCGCACCGCCTCCGGTGCCAAGGGAACGAAAATATGCTAATTATCCTCACATGCTTTAGCATGCTTTTCCACTTTCTTGATTCAGCTCTCATGACCGCTTGCGCGGCCACAAACCCAGTAGAAAGGGCCAATAAAGATGCGACCCGTTAGGCTGCGTCAAAATAATTACATAATACGTTATACGTCCAAACTTTTATAGACGTATTGCACTAATGTATTCGGCTTTAACACACAAGCTTCGTTTGTTACCTCATACTTGTTAGGATGGGCCACTTGAGCTATGTCCTAGTGGTAAGTGGCTTCTTCGTATTTTAGAGATACCCCAGGTTTGATCCTTCTTGTGAGTGTAGGTTTAGTGTAAATTGTAATTTATTAGGAGAGTAAAATAAATTGATGTTAGAAAACTTATTGGGATGGTTTTTCACTTTTTCTTCAAACAATATCACAAATTATGTTATGTTTTCAAATTTTTAATTCAAATTGATACTTTTGAACTGAAAAACATAGACTAGAGAGAGACATTTCACATACCATAACATTAAAGAACAAGAGATTTAACCCACTGAAATTTGAACCAGGATGAGGAAAATAATTCATTGAAGTTACAAGAAAACGAGTCATTGTTGACACGTTATAACTTATAATAGGGAAACTGATTTAAAAAAATAATAATAAACGGCAAACTTGTTGATTTGTAAATATAACTTTATTATATTTGTATGTTGTAACTATTGTACTTATATACTTGTATGTAATGTATGTGTTAAGTAGAATAATTATATTAGGAACTTAAGATTAGTTATGTATTAGAAGAACAATGTGAACGGGTCAAAACAACTCGGCTACACTTCTGTTCAAGGTTGCAACAATAAGATCAAGGCTGCACACTTTGTTTTAAGGCTGGACAACATTAAACAAGGCTACATACTTGTATGAATAATCGAATCAAAGAGCAGAAACAAAACATAAGCAAAGACAGACTATAATAGGAAGTTTCGAAGGCTACAAAAGGACCAATATGCCCTTACAGTTGAAACGGTTATTATTGGCGCCAAAACACAAAACAAACCGGTGGGACTAAAGAGACACAACGATTCAAAGACTACACATGCCCATTCGAAACATATAAATACAAGAGACAAGACACATAAATCAGTTATCAAGATTGTTTCACATACACAATCCTTAGTCGAAAACTTCCAGAATTAAATTGTTCTTATTGTTCTTTGTATCAAATACATATTTCATTCAATATTATCTTATTATTCGTTCGTAATTTGTGTCTATCATACTAGTAATTCATAATTAATTCCGCTGCAAATCTGATCTGGGCCAACAAACTGGTATCAGAGCAAGGTTCTTTGTCTATTCAATCATTCATTTCTTCGAAGTCTGTTTCTGTTTTGCATATTATTCGAGTCTATTCACTTATATGTCTGATTCAAAAAATTCTGTCTGATTAATAACTATTCGTGTCTGTCTCTCTTGTTCAGTATCAAAGTCTGTGTAATTTTTTTGGTTTCTGTTCTGTCTAATTCAAAAGTATAAGTCAATCATTATAGTCATAAGTTAATTTTGTCTTGTTATAGTCATATTCTGGAAGTTAAGTTTGTTTTTCGGTCTGATCATAAGTCTTGTTGTTCGATTCTTGTTCGTGTCTGTTTCTGTCCTTGTTTCACATCAGAAAACTTTCATTCGGTTCATACTTCTTAGTCTTTATAATCATACTAGTAATCAAACTCAGAAACAACAATTATGTCTGAATCATCTGGAATTTCCTATTCGGGTTCAAGGTCTCAATATTTGGCACGGTTTAGACGAAGGAAAGAAAGACAAGCAGCACTAAGAAGAGGGGGAATTGAAACAAGAAAATGTTTTTATTGCAAACAACCGGGTCATCTTATTGGTGTTTGTGGCATAAAAGAAAGAGATGAGGGTGCACAATTGATAAGAGATGCCATAAACATGGGGATTTCATACTATCCCGATAAGTCGTTTGGAGATGGTGAAGATTATATTCTTCAAGGATCCGACAATGGTTTGTGGAAAAACATGTGGTACGTTAGTCCAAACATACAAAATCATATTTCGGGTAACATAGACTTCTTTCTTAAATTAAAAAAATCGTTTGGTGTTGAAAGTAGAATCAAGAAAGAGTTTGTGTTTATTAAAGGGGTTGGTGTTATAAGTATATCGGTTGAAGATCAAAGTTTGATTATACCAAATGTGTTTTATTCAACCGATTTGGAGGAAAATATATTAAGTCTTCCACAACTTAAACTACAAGGTTTTGTAGTGAAAGTTGTGGGAAACTTTTGTATTGTTGGAAATATGTTCAAGGACAAAAGCATGTAATTTCGATTCATTGAACACACTAGTGAATCAAGAGAAGCAATATCAAAAGTGTTGGAAGATGATAGTGATCACATAAGATCAAAAGAAAATTACTTGAATAATTATTTTGAACATATTTCGGCCGATGCCAAAAATGTTATAAGTAATATTGATGATATTGTGAACAACATAAGCATAGATTCACTTGAAAAATGCATTGAGTTCTTGGACATCATACATGATATGGAGTATCCTTGGGCACATAGAAACATCCTTAAAGGACCATTCATACAAATGGTGTCTTGGTTTCTAAAGGAATTTCTAGGGATAACAAATAGACCAATTCCTCCAATGTTTGAGAATGGAAAGTATGTTAAGTTATACGATTTATACATAATGGTACAAAAAGAAGGTGGACATAGGCGAGTATCAATGTACAATATTTGGGTTGTGATAGCAAAGGAGTTAGGATTTGATTACGAGGACAAGGACATGATGAGAATCTTATATGCACAATATCTAGATGTCTTAGATTGGCAATACCTTGTCCATAAGATTGCCCGCAAAACAGCCGGAAGAATAGAAAAAAAAGGCATGAAAGTAGTCAAGTTAGAAGGGTGAATACAACACCATATATGTCTCTAAATGCATCAACATCAAGCAAAGAAGTAAAACCAAGTGAAGAAGACTATGCATTGTACATGGGGGGTGATTGGAGGGCCGCAAAAAGGTTTAAGAAGAGAAGAAATTTCGACTTTACACAAGCTGAAATAGCCCTCAAAGAAGCCATTGAAACTCTACCAACAAGTCCCATGAGCCCTAGTTATATTTAGGGGCGAGTGTTGATTTGTAAATATAACTTTACTAGGTTATGTACCCGTGTGATACACGGGTTGAACAGTTTAAAATATATATATTATATACAAAATAAAAAATATAACTAAGAAAAATTAGATTACATGTTATATTTAAAATAAATAAAATTTTCTTTTACAAATAAAAATATTAAATATTTCTCAGCCTCTAAATAATTTCGTGTAAAAGACATTCATATTCACATAAAACTATTTCCAAACTTTTCAACATATATCTTCCATATTGTGGTTGTTACCTTGTAGACTGCAGGTACAACAACAAAAAATCAAAAGTAATAAGATAAATTTGTTTAGGCTAAGATGTAAAAAATGAAATGAATTTAAAAATATCTCCTGATCTGTTAAACCATCCCAATCGAGTATCGTTAATTTGGAATTTGACATCGAGTTTCTTGCAAAGCCAAAATATTTCTAACCTTGAGTGTATAATCATTTTTTTCTAACATCAAGGTCCTTAAACACAATGTCATTTATTGGTTCAATATAATTGTAATTGTAAAAAAAAAAAAAAAAGATTTCCTGAATTAATAGCGTGAAAATGAAGCTAAAATAAATTACTAATTAAAACATTGTTGCCACTTACTTAGAGATTGCATTTCTCTGTTGAAGTAACTTGAAACAACAAAGTCAATAAAAATTTCAAACAATGATTTTTCATATATAAAATGTATTTTATATATCAAGCTATTATAATTCGAAAATAGCCAAACATATTTAGTTTTAACTAATCAAATATTTAATTAATGTGGATTGATTTGTTTTATTTTGTTTGTTCAGAACAGTATAAGAAATATAGTTTTAAACTTAGAGTGAAAGACCACATATTAAAAAATTGGTTAATTAAAGTTCACGAGTTAAATTTAAATTTAATAACATATAAATACGATATCTTAAAAAAATGAATATTTTGCTAATAAACATTTTCAAGACATGTCTAGTAATTTATTTCTAGTTTTGTATTAAAATATAATCATATTAATTGATTTATAAAAAAAAACATAGTGTGTGTGTGTGTATATATATATATATAAAACTGAATTTTGATAATTAAATTAATATATATAGTTGTAACTAATAAAAACTAAAAAAATATTAATATTAAATAAATAAACAAATTAAAATAAATGTATTATTTTAAATAGGAAAATGAGAGGCTTTATAAGGGAGTTCTTAGTATTTCATGTGTTGTCTTTTAAATAGTAAAATTAGATAATTTATGAGGGAATGCCATGTGTCCCTCATTGTTTTCTTTTATTAGTATGTGTAGATTATATTTGTATGTTGTAACTATTGTACTTATATACTTGTATGTAATGTATGTGTTAAGTAGAATAATTATATTAGGAATTTAAGATTAGTTAAGTAATGTATTAAAAGAATAATGTGAACGGGTCAAAACAACTCAGCTACACTTCTGTTCAAGGCTGCAACAACAAGATTAAGGCTGTACACTTTGTTGTAAGGCTGGACAACATTAAAAAAGGCTGCATACTTGTATGAATAATCGAATCAAAGAGCAGAAACAAAACAGAAGCAAAGACAGACTATAATAGGAAGTTTCGAAGGCTGCAAAAGGACCAATATGCCCTTACAGTTGAAACGGTTATTATTTGCGCCAAAACACAAAACAAACCGGTGGGACTAAAGAGACACAACGATTCAAAGACTGCACATGCCCATTCGAAACATATAAATACAAGAGACAAGGCACAGAAATCAGTTATCAAGATTGTTTCACATACACAATCCTTAGTCGAAAACTTCCAGAATTAAATTGTTCTTATTGTTCTTTGTATCAAATACATATTTCATTCAATATTATCTTATTATTCGTTCGTAATTTGTGTCTATCATACTAGTAATTTATAATTAATTCCGCTGCAAATCTGATATGGGCCAACAAAACTAGCCTATTTTTAATCATCAATATGTATTTTACATTATTTGAATCATCCACTTGAATGTACAACCCAAAAAGTTAAAATGATGTTACTAGTGCTATTTTATTTCAATGTACAACCCAAAATTTTCAAATGTTAAAATGATGTTACACTAATATTTTATTAATTAGTAAGGGTGAAAGAGTGAATGAAATGAAAAATAAAATTGGGAGGGTTGATGGAATGATTTTGATGAACGAAATGTTATGAATGATTTCTTTCTATTGACCAAACAAATACCATTTTTTCTATTCCTTTGCAATAGTCATTTTCATTACTCTTCTATCTTCTTATTCCTATATACTGCATGTTTGGATAAACTTATTTAAGTCAAAAAGGACTTTTAGCTAAAAGGACTTATTAACTTATGACTTTTTAAAAAGGAGTTTTTAGAAAAGTGTTTGGATTAGCTTATGTGGTGAGGACCATCAATAAGTTGATAAGGAGGTTCAAAAAGTCACTCCTTCCTTACTTTTCCAAAACAACTTATTATAGGCTTACAAAAAGTTAAAACAAAAGGTCATTTTCCTTTTGCTAAACACTTTTTGTAACTTTTTAACTTTTTAGAAAAGTCAGAGCACTCACATCCCATCCATCAAATGGATGTGAGTGTGTCCACCAAATTATATGAGGTGAGTGTAAGTGGTTGTGAGTGGAGGAGAGAGAAAATATTTGGTGGAAACACTGTTCCACCCTAAATATGAAAAGCTACTGTTCACCCCTATATATATTTTAACTAGCTTATACCCCGGGAGCTTCCCGGGTTGAGAAATCTAAGTAAAGTGAATAAAATTAGAAGTATCTAAACTATAAAAATGTCATCTATGTATCAACTTACATTATATACTTTAAAAAAATATACCAAAAGATCCATTTCACCTTCCAACATCAACACCTAAAACATAAAATTAAGATCCCAAGCACTTCAAGGGGACAGAGATTGTTTAGCACCAATACATTCAGTCAAAGGTCTTTAACTGCATACAATAAGATTTGAGCTATTTCAGAATATGGTAGAAAAAAAAACATAGCAATTACCTGTTGGAGAGCGTCCCGGGTTGAAATATCTAATATGACATAATAAATATCTAATATGACAACATAATTAATGACTTGCCAATATATGATTAATTATTATTATTATTATTATTATTATTATTATTTTAAACAAATCTCTGATAATTCCAAACATGACACAATACCTGTCGGGTTGCAAAAAATAGTCGTTTTTTCTCCGTTTTTTATATAGCACTATGGTACTCGTTGGAAAGATAATAAAACGGTCGTTAATTTGGTGTAATTTTTTTCTTTAAAAAATCTCGTATATAAAAGATATTAACGTTTAAAAGTTAGAAAGGAAACATGAGAGAGAAAATAATAAAGTTTTAATATTTACATTTAGTAGATTAGGTATTTAATAGATTATGTTAAATCATATTTAAATCATGTTTATTCCTTTTTTAATTGGTCTAGAGTTGCCACATCACATCCTATGTGGCATCTCTCAAAAGAGAGATTGCATAATATTATGACATGTCATCAAAAATGCTTTGGTTTATTATATGTATAGATAGATAGATATTTTTGTAAGTAGTTATGAGTAAGGAGAGAGAAAATGTAATGATAAAAGTATGAAAAAATATTATTATTTTAATTAGAAGAGAGAAGATTTAGGGGTGAAGTGGTGATTTTTAGTGTAATTTAATGGATGCGATTTGATGAAGAGGATGTGAATGCTCTCATAAGTTATAAAGAGGTGAAAATAAGGAGAGCCAAACATGCTCTAAACACAATCTAACAAATATTTGTTTTAACGTAAACTAAGACATGCATCTTGCGTTTTTCTTCATTGTTCTTTATCTTAAAACGTTTCCCTCCTGATTCCAAAAACCATAACGGTGTAATACAATACCATGATTAAAAACTTCTCTAACCTAATAAAACATAAAAATATGATCACGCACTTTATCAATTTATTTTTAGTTTTAACTTTAATGGATTGTAGCCACATTTTTTTTGTCTTTATTTTATCTTTGATTTTTATACATTTAATACCAATACCTAGGGCTGGCAAATCGTGTCCCTAACAGGTTAACAGGTCTCTGACGCGCGCGAACAAATAAGTTCTAAACATGAACACGACTCGTTTAACTCATTTATATCTCATGTTTATAACACAGTTTTATGTTTTATGTACCAAAAAAGGGAAATGAATGATTTTTGCCTCTTAATTCTAAGTATTAAAAAAAGTCAAAAAATCAAATAGTGTATTTTTCAGTCAAACAGGTCTTATCGTGTCTTAACAGGTTACCCATTGCCAGCCCTACCAATACCTTTATACCTTATTACAAGTTTAACACTTTCTCACTCTTAACTTTGTTTTCCTATGCTTTTTATCTCTTACAAATTTTTGCATTTTACGTTTTGGTTTAAAGTTTGCGACTTAACACGCTGTAACATGTTTAATGTTCACCGTTTGTACACTTATTGTTTTCCAAGTTTAATTGCCTCGTCGCAACATGTGTGCCTTAAATTGACTTAGTTAAAGTTTTCTATGTTTTATGTTTCACATGGGTAGTTTAGCTATTTTATGTCTACTTTTCGTTTGGCTTTATTTATTTGTTTCGTTTCTATATATTTATTTTTTTGAAAGGGTTTCTATTTATTTATCATACAAGGTTTTCGATGTTGGTGATCGTATGACAATAATGCTACTTGATACAGTTTTACGCACTTGCTGTAATGCAAATAGCTTAATGCTAGTATACATTAATCACCAACCTTTTTTATACATTAATGAGCTGTTTGGTAGCCTTTTAATGATGACTTAATGTTACATTTTAACCATGAAAAACTATAATAGCCTTTTAATGACTATAAGGTTACCAAACAACCCCTAATGGTTATTATACATTGTGATTTTTGAATATATTTTTTTTTCTTCATTTTAACCCATATGCTTTTTATCTTTTATAAATTTATCATTAAAACATTAAAACAAATTTTATTTAAAACCCTAACCTTCAACTCGGATATCTTATAACTTTTCTTTTACAAATTTTTCGGCAGAATTTTCCAATTTAAAGGGTGTTTGGGATTGATTATTCAAAACAGATTATGCGTTTTGAAAAAAACAGGGGTGAAGCTGCTTATAGATTATTACGTTTTGATAGCCTAAAAAACTGATTATTTGCGTTTTCAAAAGGCAATCCAAACACTAAAAACTGATTATCTGTGTTTTCAAAACGCAATAATCTGAAAATCAGATTCAAAACGCAATCCCAAACACCCTCCAAGACTAACGCGCTGAGTGATTTCACGTCTCTACATCTATTTTTTTCAACATAGTTATTCTTTTTATACAATCTAACATTATCGCATTCAAAAATTCAAATAACATGATTAATAACATCCTTCAAAATCAATTAATTCAAATACGCAAACCATCAAAAACTGGTTTTTCAAACAAAAATAAACTGTACAAGCATTCAAAAATTCCAAAACCACACAAATTCGACTGTACCCTCTCTTCTAGAATATTCAAAAAACCGGCACAAACCCAAAAAAACAAGCAAACAAAACAAACACCTATTCGCCATCTTGCCTTAGCTCCGGTCGGAGCTTCCTAGAAAACGGCTGGCAAGCATCCACACACAAATCCATCGCTGCCGCCAACGCTACGAATGCGGCCGCGTCCTCGGTGCAAGTCACATGCTGTATCCCCACCTCTACCTCCGGCTTACAACCCTTCCCTTCACCACCAACCGACGAAGACATCACAAACCCTTGGTACATCAAATGAGCCCATGACCCGAATTCGAAATCCGAACTCGACCCGGATCCGGACCCGAAACTTCCATTCGGTGTAGACATTGGAGAGGCACCATTACTCATGTCTATACTAAACTTCCCACCACTTTTGAAACTCACAGTGGAGTTAGATAACGTTACCGGGTCGAGCCCACTGACTGCAGCGTCAGGTAGGAGCTCGAACCGGTAACCGAGGGAGTCCTTGTTTTTGGACTCCCTCCACGCCTCCAACCGGCCCCACGGCTTCCATGTGCTGTGGCCGGGTCGGAGGATAAGCCACGCACCCGGGTTCGATGAGCTCACGCTATCGGTCCCGTGTGATGGCACGAATGGCGTCACCATTGACGCCATTGCTACTGGTGACCCTGAGAGATCATGGATTGTGATTGACCATCCTTTTCGCTCTTTTACCGTTTTTTCTTTATCTTTTTGGATTGATCTCAACCAGCCCTTTGAATTGCCTGATTCCGACAGCGAAGAACTGCAAAATAATCAAATATTAATTAGATTAAAACCCAATAATAATAATAATAATAATAATAATAATAATAATAATAATGATAATAATAATAATAATAATAATAATAATAATAAAAATAATAATAAACATTGCAAAATGGAAAATTAACTTACTCAGATCTAAGATTCTGATCTCTATTATTCCTGAAACTGAACTTGCTAGTAAAAACCGCTTGACGAACATTCCCATTAACCTGAAACACTTGTGGGCTACACTCGGGTTCACCATCAAACTCAAAAACAAATCTCGGGTCACGTTCGACCCGAATACTCAAATGCAAATTAACCATATTTTTATAACCCCTATCACCAATCGCCACCCATCCATTCCTCACCACCACACACCCCCTATTCCCACCACCATCAACTGCCTCAGAATCCAACCCCACCGTCACAACACCCAACAACTTGCTCGACCCGGACCCGAACCCGAACCGACAAACCGGGTTACCGCTTCTTCGACCCGAATAAACCTCTATCTTCAACATGTTGGATTTATCAACCACTTTATCAAACTCTGATTTCTTCAAATTAAAGCATGCATTAACTTGATCGTTTACTTGATTTGCGTCTCCGTTAACAACTGAACTTATTTCTGTAAACTGTGTCGGTTGGTTCTTCAGTTTAATCTTGCAGTACGCCGTCGTGGACGGCGGAGCACCTTCGCCGGAGAACTTTAAACCTAAGCTTCCGATGACTATCCTGACATATGGACACGGATCCATAGCGTCCTGTAAAACTTCAGGGAGCCTTGAATATAATTACAAAACAAGGGATTGTAATAATATATAGTTGAATAATAATAATAATGTGATTGAGAAAATATTATTGAAACCGATTGACTATTGAGAGAGAAATTGGTGAAATTAAGTGGTTATTTGGGTATAAATATATTAATCTTAGCGGAGACAGAGAGATTACAGGCTGGATATATTTATTCCAGAGATAAGTTTATAAAAAATAGGAGGGGTGTTTATTATTGAGTTGTACTTTATGCATAAGGAGTTGTAGGTTGTGCATAAGGGGTTGTACGTTGGTGTAGGGTGTGGGTTTTTTAGTTCGGTGGAAGAGTGGTGCGTGCGGGAATGAGCTGGGGGCACGTATGCCAAAAAAGATGCCAGCGCTTTGATGATATTGATATCTTATGTTTGTGTATTATAAAATTATTCCAGGTAATTTAGGCATGTTATAGATATCGTCCTGTGGTATTGGATTTTTTCAGTTAGGTACTTTTACTTTAAAAAGATACCCATATTGATTTAACTGATCTTTACATGATGAACGTAATTACCCTTACTTAAACATAAAATAGGGTTTCCCCTTGAGTGTATAAATAGAGGTCACTAGGAGAGATTAGAGGCTAATGAACACCTTTACTTACACACACAAAACCATCATCCTCTCATCTCTATATTTGAGATCTGTGATCTTCTTAAGCCATCCTAACTGTACACCTTAAACAGGAACCCGATCAGCGTAATCATCCTGTCATGACATCGTCTTCCCTATTATCATTTACTGGACTAACAGGTTTGGGGCGAGTAGACTTTGTACTCGTGTGAAATCAGGAGGTTTAGGGCGAGTACGTTTTCTACTCGTGTGAAATGCTTTATACTCGTGTCTAAGGCCCTGGACGAGTAGAACAGGTATAAAAGCTTCCAATCATTGCCCTAATCATTAAGTTGTCACCTCACACATTCCCCAAGCACCCTACCCTGGTCTGAAGGTCTGAGATTGGTCTGTAAACACTTGTGCTCTGTTTTATCAATCGAATCAACCTTTTAACCGTATTTTGTGTGTGTTGATGCTTCGTTTATCATAGTTTCATTGTCGTTTCTGTTATCCGAACCTTTTCAGAGGATTCCGCACTCTGAATAGTAAAGCTCGTGATTGTTGAGTGACCCGAAAGTCGATCCTACAAGTGGTATCAGAGCTTTGGCTATTATCACGAGGTTTTGATAGCAAAACAAGTTCAAAACAGAGGGTTTTCGGATTGAAAGTTATGATTTTTATGTAAAAATCTGTTTTGAAAGTTTGAAACTTTGTGGGTTTGAAAAAAACAACATTTTTCAAAATCTAAGTGTGTTTTAATGGTTAAAAACATGTGTTTTTTTTATTAGGGTTTGTTCCAAAAGTGTTTTTACAACTTTCCTAATAATTTGGGAATCAAACACAGTGTTTTTGTTAGATTTTGAAGCAAAAATGATGATTTTCATGCAAAAGTACAACTCAGACCTGCAACACACACAAAATATGGTTAAAAGGTTGATTCGATTGATAAAACATAGCACGAGTGTTTACAGACCAATCTCAGACCTTTAGACTAGGGTAGGGTGCTTGGGCAATGTGTGAGGTGACAACTTACTGATTAGGGCAATGATTAGAAGCTTTTATACCTGTTCTACTCGTCCATGGCCTTAGACACTAGTAGAAAGCATTTCACATGAGTAGAAAAACGTAATTGCCCAAAACTTCCTGATTACAGGCGAGTACAAAGTCTACTCGCCCCAAACCTGTTGTACTCGTGTGTCTCTTCCAAACAAGCCAAAACGACTTCCAAACACACCCAAGAACCCGTAAACTATACCAAACATCGCCTAGGCTAGGGACATCATGTACTAACAGACTCCCCCTTGGACCTAGCTAGTATGATTACGAGCCATAAACCACTCGATTAACCTAGCCAACGACCTATAGGAACCTATCACTAGCTAGAGACATACAAATGGTGCACTTACAGAGTTACATCAGATGGATGTCAAAACCGCTTTCCTAAATGGCGACCTGAATGAAGACGTGTTCATGAAACAACCTGATGGCTTTAAACCTGAAGGTCAAGAACATCTAGTCTGTAAGCTGAAAAAATCAATATACGGGCTAAAGCAAGCATCAAGGCAATGGTACCTAAAGTTTGATGAAGTCAGGAAGAAACAGGGTTTCCTTAAAAATCAAGTGAATCAATGCACCTTCCTCAAGATGAGTGGGAGCAACTTTACTATACTTGTCCTTTTACGTAGATGACATTCTTTTGGCAAGTAATAGTTTAGACATGCTGCATGAGTCAAAGCGCTTACTCTCGCATAATTTCGGCATAAAGGATCTCGGAGAGGCTTCTTACGTTATAGGCATCGAAATACACCGAGATAGATACAATGGGATCTTAGGTCTATCCCAAAGGGCCTACATTGAGCGTGTCCTTAACCGTTATAACATGCAGAATTACTCTCCTTCTGTAGCTCCAGTAGTTAAAGGAGATGTTTTGGTTCGCTTCAATGTCCAAAAACAGAGGCTGAAAAGGAGAAAATGAGAATGATACCTTATGCAGCAGTAGTCGGGAGCCTTATGTATGCTCAAGTCTATACTCGCCCAGATATCGCTTATATTGCTGGAATTCTAGGCCGTTATCAAACTAATCATGGCCTAGATCACTGGAAAACAGCTAAGAAGGTACTTCGATATCTGAAAGGGACTAAAGACTACAAGTTGACCTATAGAAGAAGTGACAATTTGGAAGTGGTTGGTTATTCTGATTTTGATTTTGCCAAGTGCAAAGATAACAAGAAATCCACTTCGGGGTATATATATATATATATATATATATATATATATATCTTTATGTTAAATGGTGGACCTATCTCATGGAAGAGTCATAAACAACAGTTGACCACAACATCAACAATGATATCAAAATACATTGCTGTATATAACGCTGCCTGTCATGGAATGTTGCTTAGAAACTTTATTACTGGACTCAAAATTGTTAATTCCATATCTAGACCATTGAAGCTGTACTGTGATAACTCAGCTGTCGTTAGTTTCTCGAACAGTAACCATTCGACTAGCGCTGTATTATATCTTGATAAAAAGTATTTGTTCGTACATGAACGAGTTGAGGAAAATAACCTTTGTATTGAGTATATAAGTGCTAAGAATATGCTTGCGTATCCGATGGCTAAAGGTTTCCCACCTAAAGTATTCGAAGAACTTATTTCGAAGATGGGCTTTACTAAAGACCTTATTTAAGAGCATATTGTACTTAATTACGTTTATTAATTAATGAAAATTTCCTCACTTACTTGATTTTGTTTGTTTCTAAATATATGTAATGCTAGCCTTACTGCATATTGACAATAATTATACAAATCAATCGTTAAGGACTTAATTGTCATGATCCTAATGTTAAGTTTTAAATTTGAGGTGTAGTATGATTAATGGGGGTCCTGAGTTGAATAACTGACTCAACGACTGTATTTCTCTGCTACATTTTTTGGTTTAGAACTAAAATGAGTATTAACTCCTGATCAGGCTTATCTAATGCTCATAATAAATGATTATTCGGCCAAGTGGGAGAATGCAAGAATATATTTATATATTCTATTATGTGGCCCTTATAATCATTTATCTAATAAATGATCAATGACCTAAATACCCCTATTGGTTTAACTGGTCTTTATGTGATGGACGTAATTACCGTTACTTAACCATAAAATAGGGTTTCCCCTTGGGTGTATAAATAGAGGTCACTATGAGAGATTAGAGGCTAATGAATACATTTACTTACACACACAAAACCATCCTCCTCCCCTCTCTATAATTGAGATCTCTGATCTCCTTAAGCCATCCTAAATGTACACCCTAAATGGGAACCCGATCAGCGTAATCATCCTGTAATGGCATTGTCTTCCCTATCATCCTTTACTGGACTAACGGGCATGTCTGATTTATTATTATGCTTATGTATTATGTTTGAAGAATTGATCAACAGCTTATTTGTATTTATTATAAACTTAGGGGCAAAGCCCCTAAGGGACGGGGGTTCGGGGGCAACGCCCCTAGGAGCATGGTCTAAGGGGCGGCAGCCCTGACTGGGGTCGAGCTGCCTAAAAGGCAGTTAATTCTTGAAATTAGAGGGACTAAATTTGGCAATTGGCAAACCCTGAAATTAACTGCCTAAAAGGCTGTTAATGGCTCCAAAATTGATTACGATTTTTCATTATATTGGTAAAAAATTCTCTCTGTTTTTTCTCTCATTCATAACATACATAAAATTCTCAATCTCTGATTGTATCCAATTAAATATTTGATTGAACCGTCGAATTGATTCAATCTGAAAGCGATTACGTCCCCCTTCAGAGATCTCTGTTATCCGGTTGTTCGTTTGTTTTATTGTAAATCCCCAACACTGTGGACGGTCTGTGAAGAAGGATCTTCTTCTCGAAAACCTGCCAACTCATTGCTTGCTAGGCGACTGGTGGTGTCACAAACATGTATTGTGAATGTTATGAGATGCTTTGACGTTGAGATTCTATGTTATGTGTCATTTGGTTTTAGTATGATAAATATTTGTTTTCATAGTCATTAAGATGTAGATATACTTCTATCTTGGCCTAGCCGATGGTCTTAGACTCATGTTTAACCGGGTCATGATTTTACTTAATCCTCCACATGACTTTGCACGTATACTTTTTAATGGATTATGTACGATGTTTACATTCTTATTCTAGCTTGGGAAGATAAGCTACAACACAACAACACCATCCAAACCACTTTGAACTACATTGAGTTTTGTAACAATAACGCAATTGCTCTACTAAAGAAAAATAGCATGAAAAATAAATTCTCTAAAGGTTTTTGTGATACGCAACTAGGTTCGAAACTGGGTATTACACAGGCATTGAATAAATAAAAATTAAATAGTTAACAATAGATAGCCAAGAAGGAGGCCCCTGTAAACTTCCTCTCGGATCCAGCAGAAGGGAGATCCACCCTACGACCAGCAGATCTCCTTGTCTTTGGGTGGGCCGGGGGGAAGCATGCTTGTGTTGACCTGACGGGTGTATCTCCCCTAGTTGGGTTGAGGGATAGTGGCTTTGTTGTAGGGCAAGCGGTCCGGAAAGCAGAGGCAAAGAAGGTAGAAAAACATGCTAAAGCTTGCGAGGAGAACCAACACGTTTTTGTACCTTTGGCTTTTGATACATTTGGCTCATTGGCACCGGAGGCTACCCGTTTCCTGACCAGGGTCCAACGGGTTATTCACAGTAGTGTCTCGGCTCCGGGTGGACATGGTTATGTTTTTAGTAGATTAGGATTTGCTATCCAGAAGGGGTGGCGGCGCAGCTTGTTGCCCGCCTGCCCGCTATCTTAATGTAATTTTCTTTGTCATGGAATGAAAAAATGTCACTAACTTGTTAAAAAAAAAAAAAAAAATTATCAAAACGAAGATGTGATTGTAACTCAAATTCCATTCATGTCTTAACCAAACATGTTTTTCGTATTGCACGATAATGACGACGAGGGAGAGATTTCAGTTCTTTTGGTTGAATTTGTTCACGATTTAGAATGAATTTTGGATTGCTTCTCAAAGGAATCGTAATTCAAATTCCATTCATGTCTTAACCAAACATGTTTTTCTTGACATGTATTGCGCGATGATGACAATGAGTGAGATATTTCAGTTCTTTTGGTTGAATTTGTTCACAATTTAGAATGAATGTTGGATTGCTTCTCAAAGGATTTGTAATTCAAATTCCATTCACGTCTTGACCAAACATGTTTTTCTTGACAAGTATTGCGCTTACAATTAATAATGTGAACCAAAAACGTTAATAAGGAAACTGAGATTCCATTTACGAAACTATTTTATTCACTAGTTTGATGTTCGGGGCCTTTTGACATTGTACAAGAAGGCTCCCGGAGGCAAGAAAGGTAAAACGGCGATTCAAGGAATTTTATAACTTCATGTTGGGCGATAATGACAAAGTTTTTAATGGGAAAGACACTAAGTCGAAAATAGTGGGTAGTATTAAATTGATGTCTTTTTTATGACTTAAATGACTGTCTAGGTTTTCAAATCCCTTTAGAATGAGTGGTGTTTACACCCGTTGTATATGTTGTAATCGATTTTTGGGCGGTACTTCGGATTCACTTGGTGAGTTGGTGTTATAATGAAGTTTTTTTTTTTCCGTTCAATTACGGTTCAACAACCATTGCATGCACCAACAATAAAATGTTTTCTTAAATTTTAATGGCTTTTGTTTGAATTTAATATAGCTATATGTGTGTGGTTTAGTTTTAAAACAACTTGTTTAATAGTTGGATTAGGTATGGTTCTTAGTTATTCCCAGTTGGTGTTACCTCCTTACATTGACTTCACCAATTTATTTAATTTATTTAATTTGAACTTTTAAAAGAAGAAAGACTAGAATTTACTAGCAATTAAAGATTGACTTATGATTTATGAACATTCGTTTTACCATTTCTAGTCTTTTGCAGTCGTTTCAACAAAAGTAGGGGTTGTTTTATAAATAAAAATCGTCATTTTCACCCCATTTGTATGCTCCTCTAGAAACGATTAGTAACCTTTTTCTTTAAACTATTTAATCTCTTCTGGAATTTTGCAAATTCAAACCTATGAAAATTGGAATTATCTAATATAACATTTTGAGTATCGTCTTAGGAAGGGCTACTTTTGTAACTTCCTATGTTTAAAGAGGGCATTTAAGTAAACTCATTGGTGTGTACGCGTCCGTCACCGT
The DNA here is from genome assembly GCA_028751855.1 of Ambrosia trifida. NCBI lineage: Eukaryota > Viridiplantae > Streptophyta > Magnoliopsida > Asterales > Asteraceae > Ambrosia > Ambrosia trifida. The sequence continues at coordinate 13,395,383 of CM054128.1, read as the reverse complement.
CTTCTTTTTCCTACCCACCTTTCACAACCCACCTTTACAGTCCGCCGCTTCCTTCTCTGTCAAAACCACCATCCGATCAGTTCCAACAAATCCCCTTCACTTCTTCACATTCCTAATTTATTGATTTTTTTTTTCCGTCTAATTTACCTCTTCGCCGACCATGGCTTCCAGCCAAAGTGCGGGTGTTGCAGCGGCGCCACCGAAAAAACCCATTGCTTGCGTTGGTGCTGGCGCGTGAAACAAACAGTGATGGGTTGTTGTAACCACTTTTAGCCTGCTTTACACATGTGTGCCACGGTGGTCGGTGGGAATATACCGTTGTAGCCATAGTGGGTGGCTATGGCGGTGGCGTAGCCGACAGCACCAATGGAGTTACGCACCAGCTGCTTAGCGGCGGCAGTTGACATACTTATATACCAACGATGATGGGGATTGCTGGTGACGTACGGACAGACTATGCATCTACAGTGCTGATTTGCTGAAGGTTTTCGATGGAGGAAGACGGTGCCGGAGAGTCGGAGACGGTGACAGGAGAAGAATAACAGAGATAAAAAAAATATTCAACGGAGATCGTGACAGTAAGGTGGTGGTGTTGCGGTGGTGACGGTTAGGTGCTGTTGTAGTTGTGGACTGGCCAAGGTGGTTTTGTCGACTATATAAACTGAAGTGCATCAATTTCTTATGGAAAGATATTAGTAGCTGCTATTGAGGTGCACTTCAGTTCGGTTCACATGTTTCATTTGGTATCCTTGGTAGTTCCTTTTCTAATAGTTTTTTCCTTTGTAAAATGAGGTGCTTAGTGAGGTTTTAATTGGGTTACATTGATCCTGAGGGTGACCTGATTTGATTTACTTTAACTTAACAACCCAATTTTTGTTTTCTAGGTTTAATATACGTATAAATCACATCACGAGGCGGTATAGGTTAACGTTTTAGTTTGCCTATGTTTACTTCAAGTGGTGGTATTATTTCACGCTTTTGTTTTACGATTTTCTTCCCTTTTTATAACTTGGTGTTGAGTAGTCCTTAAAAAAGATTATAGCTACACTTTTGATAATTAATTTCCTTCCCTATAATCGTCAAGAATCGTTATAAAAATATCTCAATACTGACCACCGCGCACCCGCGCAAAGCGCAGGTCACAAACACTAGTTAAATAACATTTAGGTTCCAATTTAATATGCTGATCAATGTATGTGGTATATCTATTTCTTTATTGTGATTTTTTATTGTTTTAACTTCTCTTGGTTAATCATCATCATCATACTAAATTAATATCATCAATAACAAAAGTTAAGATAAAGTCTGACTTTAATGAGTGTAAGATGTAGACAGTCTTATCTCTACCTCGTAGGAATAGAGAGATTGCTTCTAGTGAGACCCACCGGTTCGATAGTGGTTTTATATCAAGCATTGGACATAAAATATATAACACTTAGCAATTGAGACAAACCCGATTGGTACATGTACCCTCATGTCGTTTGGCTATCAACACCACAACATGATGCATGATTAACCGTCAGTCATTTTTAGCGTTATTTTCACGAAATCAGTAAAATAACGCTAAAACTAGTACAACTTTACTTTTGCTAAATCGAAATATTTGATGTTGGTAGTACGATGAGGACAATTTGAAGACAAGGTTTATGTCGGTTTACGTGAGATAACTAACGGATTAATGAAGTGATCTTGCATGTCACAAATGTATGATGGGTTAGGATGTGGAGGGAACAACTAGAAAACATAAGGCTCTCCGGTGTGGGGCTCGTTATAGGCACGACAAGGGGAAGCCAGGGGCAGCAACACCGCCCCCTGGTGCGGCATCGTCCTGAACGACAATGTGTTGCCGGGGTAGCCGGCCCTACACGTGTCCAATTTGATTGCTTTCGACCGTTGAGTATTAACTAATAAAAAAACAATATATATATATATATATATATATATATATATATATAATAAACCAAAGCCATTTAAAGAGACATTCTCTCCTTTGAGTGTACTATGTGTCATCCCATGTGGCATTGAGATATTTTAGGAAAAAAATAATTTAAAAATAAAATTGGATTTTTCACCCTCATGTTTCCTCCCATAATTTTAAACGTTAATATCTTTAATATATGAGATTTTTTAAAGAAAAAAATTACACCAAATTAACGAGCGTTTTATTATCTTTCCAACGAGTACCATAGTGCTATATAAAATACGGAGAAATTTTTTTGTGGGGTTTTGTTCATACAGGAAAAAAAAAACAAAGTGTTCAGGTAAATCATTAATCATGTATAGACAAGTCACTAATTATGTTTAAATCAGTAAATATGAATTTTTTTTTCAACCAAAGCCGAATAGGTTAATAGAGTTATACGTTGTTTTAAGTTAGGTATCAATATTAGTATGTTAGAGTTGTACATTTGTTTAGTCTTTAGGATATGTGTTAATATTAGAGTTACATTAAGGTTCTACATTTTTTTAGGTTAGGTGTTAACATTAGAGTTGTATATTGTTAATTTGTTTTATGTTAGATATTAATATTAGAGTTATACATCAGTCTATTTCATATGTAAAATTAATGTATCATATTAAAGTTCTCAACCCGGGACGCTCCCGGGGTATAATCTACTATATATATAAAGAAAAGGGCGATGATGCTCCTAACTCCACACCCTTGGACTATCATGGTGATGATGTTCCTAGGCCATGGTGATGTGGCAGCTAAGGTGGAGGTCCATCATCCATGATGAGTCTCTTTCACACCCACCCGTCTAACAAAAACACATTTTATGGTTGAACGAATATTGTTATTTTAATGTGTAGTAAGAGGCGTTCGATATAAGAAGGCAAGTTTTACTTTGACCCTTCTTGTGTAATTCTGGTAGCATCAAGAATAAAAGATAGGACGAAATAAAAGCGGCATAAAAACATGTAACTTCATAAGTTGATACAAATGAACAATTAAAGACAAACAAAGAAACAACTGTTGTTAAGCAACTATTAAAGCAGTTTCACATTGCTTCAGACTTTGTAAAAAACAAATCACCATTGTTCTTTAAATCATACTCGATCGGACAGATTGGTTGTACTAATTGTTGGCTATATTACCTGGTTGAACTAGCGTACCTAACAAAGAGGTTGGATCGGATTTCAATTCTTTTCTTTACTAACTCATTTAATACTTAAAACTTTATATTTTGTTTATTTCACGCTCCATAGCTTGTTAACATTACAAATCCACACTTGATAGATAGTTTAGCATATATCATGTAATCCGGCTTTTGTGACTGATTTTACTAGTTGTCCAATAATATAGTTGGTTAAATAAACCTTACTGTATGAAAACAATGCAAATCACTTGCCGTCAACCTTAGCGAAAAAAAAAAAAAAAAAAAACATAAGTATGAACGTTCACTGCCGACTAGACTTTAGTTTACTAAGTTGTAACTATGTGGCATCGCACATCATTTGCCGACTAGACTTTAGTGAAACGTTGCATGTTATATCTATTTTATGATGTGGCATTTTAGGAAAAAAAAAACAAGGAAATTTAGCTCTACATATTTTTTAAAATATTCTTCTAATTTCTTTTTTATTGCAACTCCAATATTTCTATTAAAACCAACAAGTTTTTACAAATGGACGGCAGGTAAACGGGCTACAAGTTGCACCGCTACCCCCTTTAGAATAGAAAAACCTACTATATTAAAATAAAACTTGGCTCCTTGGTCGTCGGGGAGTTACTCTGCGCGCACCACCTTTTGTAACCGCTCTAAGAACCGGATTGCTTCGGGAGCAAGACCTCCGAATGTGTTAAAAGCAAAGGGCACAAAGACGTGTTGGTTTTTTAGACAGACAACTTCATGTTTGGTAACTTTCTTGGATTATGTTTTTCTAATGTATCTATTATTTCATATTGTTATATAAAGTTTGAAACTATGCTTTTAGATTTTATAATATGTATTAAATTTATTAATACAAATGTAATAAAAACTCTTAGTTTTATTATAAATATTTTTCTGAATAAAAATTACTATTTTTACCTTAGAAAATACATGTGTTCGAAAATCTAAATTCATTATATTATTTTCATAGCTCGTGATAGAAAAATAAATAGCTCATATTATTCTCGTCGCCCTTTATAAACTTAAAACCCCAAATGTAGACTAGACATCCTAGATGCCTTAGAATAAGAACCCTAGACTTTACAAAGCTTAAATACTTATTTTGGGACACTTTAATTTTTAGATTGAATCTTTGGATTTGCTCGCTTACACTCGCTCGTGTAGTCAATTTATTATTTGATGAAAGTGAGTATATCTAACCCCCTTTTACTGTTATACTCTTTTGGGGTTAATTATGTACCATTATTATTAAACTTATGTATATTCTTTATAACGCGATGTGCTTTATGAAATGCTTATGTGAATTGTATGAACACTTGTCAAAATCATTAACCATTGTGCGCCGAACATACCAATGAGTAGTACTACGATTTATATCCCTTGATTGGCTTATGTGAACGTATTGAGTCCTTGGTCATTGTTATGTGTCATACCCTGATATTTCCCACATCGGTTGTGACGTTTGGTACCTTTACTACGTAGCGGAAAGATGCATCTAAGACTCTTATTTCCTGAACGCCATTTCTAACCCTCTAGGATCCCCGATCCCAAGACGTCGCCTACTCCAACCGTGTCGTTACCAAAGTTTGAACCTGAAAGACATGCTTAAAAGGTCAACATAAAGCTGGTGAGTTCATAAGTTTGCGAAACCAAAAGTTAGTTCAATAATAGACATAATGTTTAAGTTGAAATATTCTAGATAAGTTCAACCCGAAATCATTTAAATCTGAAATCTATGTAGTCCAAATCCAGGAACTAGTTGCGTAACCCCAAACCAGGGAATAAAGTTATGTTATTCCAAACCAGGAATAAAGTTTTCAAAAAAAATAAGTAATGTTCGAAAACAAGACCCAACAATCCTTACATCTATACCTGATGCTAGCTAGACATCGTTACATGATATTAAAGTGTCGTGAATCACTGCTGAACGTTAGAATGCCTCAATACCCGTCACGGGTTCATCACCCGGTGCCGTAAAGTTTGGTAGGACAAATATGCACTCGCCACCGACCTCCAGTCGGCCCGAGTGGGGCTTGCTATGTCCAATAGATCTATTCACACTTTCTCCGCTATGTATCCACATATTAATGGTTCACTAAAAGTTTGAGAGGTCTTGGATGATGAATAATGTCACTAAGTATTCATGTGATATAATGTAATATGTTGGTCTAAAAGTTCGTAAAGTTCATACCGCATGTTTCTCCCCCAAATATGAAAATAGTAAAACTTTATTACGCTTTAATTTCATTAGGTTTTCATAAAAGAAGCATGTCTTCCCCCCGAAAACATTTACAAAAACAGTAAAAAGTGGGGTTATGAACTCACCTTAATTTCCTTGCTTAGATAGCAAATAAAGTCCAAAGCCTCGACCGACTTCCTCGTGCCCTAATTTCTAAAAAATGACACCTTAACAGTTTATCACACATAAGCCTAGCTTATCAACCGATTAAAAGATAGTCTATCCGACTGTCTAGACTCGTGTGTACCAACACGAGTCTTAATACATTTCAACTTGACGAACCGATCGTGACTTAACTTAATTCTCGTATTACATAGCACCCAAGTTGCACACTTGTCACTATTCGTGTATAAACCTTGTTGGACTAATACCCCGAAACGTATAATTATCCTGAGCCAAAGATCGTCTCGTAATCCAAATAAATGTGTCTGTCTAGTATAATTACTTTTAGGAAAACACTCTTTAAAGAAATACAGGTTTAGTTATTAAAACCGGTTAATAACATTTGTTACTTTTTTCCCAAATATTGTTTGAAAATCACCTTTATTGTTACAAATAATTAGTCCTTGAAAACATTTCGATTTTGTATATAATGCACTTGTCCAAAACACTTAGGGGAATTTATTTATAGAAATAGTAGTTTGTTACGCTTTGATTTTATAAAAAATTGGGCAAAGTTTCCTCTGGTTTTGTACAAACCAGATAACACCCGTTGTCTACAATTTTCCCCAAAATCAACTTTGAAACACAAGTCACCAAGTCCTTTTATCCACAATGCTGATTCACGAGACTCTATACGTTTCGACACCTATATATACTTATTTATATATGCATAGCAATATTTATATAAAATATAGTCCGACAATATAGTCCAATGTTATTTAGTCTGATACTCGATATCATAAGTCACGTCAAGTTAACCATTTACCAAATCATTTGATATATAATATATAATTACCATTTGTTATTATTACTCGGTCCGTTCGCGAGTTAAAACTAATTCGTCCATATCAATATATTTATAAATTTATAATAGTCATAAATATAACAATATTTACAAATATATATTATTTATAAATATATGATATCAATAAAGAAAATAATGATAAATACGAATTTAAGTATACCGAATCCTACGCGCGTAACCCGTAGCCACCTCGAACTACGTGTAGACCGGAACCAAAGTTGCTAGGATCTGAGTTTAATTGTTTTGATTGTTTAAGTAAATGAATGATGAAAGAAGTAAACTATAAATGGAAAGTGCAGCGGAATGATAAACTATAAATCAAAACAAGAGAATAATTGTTTTAGAATCGAAAGCTTTCATATATGATTGAATGATTACAAACGATTTACAATTACCCCCCCCCCCCCCTCAGCCTGATCACTCGTGTAAGTTTGTCTAAGAGAATGTTTTGAGTGATAAATAGAACAATACATGCACTGTTCTATTTATAGACAATATAAACTACTGATGACCTAGGCTGACGTCACCTAAGACAGTGACCTCTAATAGAATAACAACATAAAACATCTGATGACACAAATACTGTTACATTGGAAACCACTGATAAGTAAACAACTGATAAGTAAACCTCTGATGGTCTTGAATTATCTGTTGGAGCCTAAGTGATGTTGGCTCCAACAGACCTTTAGTCTTCAGTTCTTTGATCAGCAGTTTTTCTTTATCAGACCTGTGATCAACAGTTGTTCTTTAGCAGTTGTTCTCTATCAGACCTTTGTTCCAGCAGTTGTTCCAGCAGTTGTTAGGGTACATCAGATGTTAGAGTCAACAGTCTTTTGGGAGAAGTAATGTGTAAATGCTGTTTTTATTAAGGATCAATGTGTAAATGCTGTTTTTATTAAGTAATGTGTAAAAACCACCACCATCGAGACCCATCACCGGCCTCCACAACCCCTTGCAGATCCACTGCCGAAAACTACCAACAACCAAACACCCTCGGCCACCACCGACCTGACCCGGCCCAACCACCAACCATCGACCACCACTGCCTCATTCAAAACCGTCTTGTAAAATCCCACGTCCTCTACTACCTTGAATCACCACAATTGAACACCATAGTCCATATTCAGGCCTAAAAGACACGCCGCCACCACCAAAGAGAGGAGGAGAGAGGGCTGAGTTGAGAGATAGAGGTTATAGAGAGAGAGAGAGAGAGAGAGAGAGAGAGAGAGAGACGGGTTTACACTCTGTTCCAGAGTTTCATTAAAGGATGGAAGAGAAAGGATCTCTCTCCTCTTACTTTCTCTCCAGTTCCTTCCAAATTGGTAAGATTGAAAATCACCCTAAAAACCTCTTTATTATCCCTTTCATTCTCTCCCTTTCCCTCCTACAAAAAAACTTTGGAACACATTTTTTCCCCATTTCCTTCTCAATCCTTTCTCTTCCAACCTTTAATGAAATTGACGTGTGCGAATATACACATAATTTTACAATGAAATAACACACGTTTTGCTTTAATATTTATAAAAATGGTTTAGACCTTAATATTAAAACACACACAATAGGGCAAGTGTACCCTGTCATATATGTAGTAATGTGTAGATAAGAACCAGATATCGATCTATGGACGCGCGCGGAGCAATGGTACTAAAACTTTATCCCCGATTTACCAGTAAGAAAAGATAGTTTGAGTTTGTTTATAACTAGATTAATTCTAAAACATATATTTAACATATGTAAGACTCCAAATACAAAATATAACTATATAAACTATAATATATCAAACCTAGCATGTCATCTATAAATCATATGAAATAAAGACGTGTGATCAACATTCCCATTTTCCGACAGTTAGTATCCCTTTCGGTGTAACATCGCAAAAATTTCCCCAAAATTTTTTTTACGTAAAAGCCTTACTTCATGCGCTATTCCTAACACACAATTTATATATTTAAATATATATATATATATATATATGCATAGATATATAATAATAATAATAATAATAATAATAATAATAATAATAATCAGTTAGTTATAGTTTTTTTTTAAAAAAAAAAAGAAATGAATGAGAAAGTTTTGGCTAAACAATGTCTTGACCCTTCATGTCCAGCCCAGCCCAACCTAAAATCCCGGCCCACCAGGAACCGGCCCAAACCTCAACCCCTCTCCTTGCTGTTTTAAAAAAAGAAAAAAAAAAGAGAGGTCTTGGCCGGGTTTCGAACCCGAGACCTTCCTTTCACACACACACGCTTACACCATTTGCTCCACACACTATATTTGATTTCAAACCAACTCTTTTTATTTAAATACACAAACTACCTACTTCCTTTTTCCCTTCTTCCTTTCCACGATCAACAGCAGCAGCAGATATATGTTTTTTTTTATTTTTTTTTTTAAATCGTAAATTTGCCATAATTATGTGATTTTAGCCACGATTAATTATAATTTGACCACTGATACGTGTTTACCGGCCCATATTAACTCACCAACGCGTTGATTATCAATTGATTGATAATCAATTAGCCATGAACGCGTCTAGACTTTAATAATTTGTCAAACCTTCTAAAACGACTAATTCGTAGGCCTCACTATAAATTGATACCTTCTACACCTTCACAACTCGCCACTCAATCTCTCTCAACTCTCAATTTCTTCATATAACCTCTGTTCATGTTATTTTGATTCGTGTTTGACTTTTATACTTGACCGAGCAAATCGTGTTCAAACAAACTTGTAAGTCTAATTTCTTCAGTGGGTTTTGTTGGTCGGCATCCACACAATGATAGCCCTAACATTAATCGGGTTATAGATGTGTGGATCGTTCGATTGTAAATGCTAGGGCTCGTAATCATAATTTGGGGAAGAACACTAATTTGCATAACATATTAATATTTAAAGAACAGAGAACAATCACAACCACTGGTCTAGACCAAGTGGTTGTGTTGTTGGTTTGATACACTGCAGACGCGGGTTCGATCCCTGCAAACACCACTCTTTTTCTTTATTTGTTTTGTTTTCTTTAAACAAACAAATATACTTCCTTATTTTTTTTTAAAATTCATTTTAAATACCAAAACTCTCTTAAAAATTCTACAAAAATTACCTTATATTAATCTCATGTAAAAGTTCAACTTACAATTTTTAGTTTTCTGAAATTTATTTATTTAATATTTATAATAATTAAATCAAGTTTATTCTATTTTATTTATAAAAATCTATAAAAATATCAAAACGATCTTATTAATTTCCACAAAAATTATTCTGAGTTTATATAAAAATAAATTTTTCTGAAAAGATTTTTATTTCAGAAAAGTCATTTATTTAATATTTTTAATCAATTTTTGTTAATTTTAATCATAATTAAATCATAATAAATTCAATTTTTATCATTTTTGCACCAAAATTTTATACAATTTATTTCAAAACATTTAGAACAGAAATATGATTTTTAAAATAATAATTCCTTAATTTTAATATTTTTAAATATTAAAGTTAAATATTGGCAACTTTTAATAAATAGATTTAATAATCTATTTTAAAGAAAATAATTTTATAAAAATTATTTTTATACTTTAAACACATTCTTGTGACCATCTTAAATTTAAATTTCATAAAAAGATTTTTGGTTATTTATTTACTAAATTTCTCTCAATTGGCGAATATTTTTAATAATAATCAAACGAGCGTTTATCCCCAATTCGAAGCCCTAGAACATATACATTTGTATACTAGATAGACTTAGACATATTTATTACCTTATTATAGGGTGATACTTGACACATTTGGGCAACACACTAATTTTCAACAAGATATAACATTTTACCAAGGTGAGTTTTACATAGCCCCTTTTATTTATCACCATTTTTGGGGTGAAACATGTTACAACATCATTTTATGCAATTCAATCATCAATGTGTCTATGTGTTTTCTATGTTGCATTATGTCTTGAGCATGATTAGAGTAAGCACCATTCTAGCATAATCATTAACTCCGTACAAGCCGGCGGTATACATTGATAGATCTATTGGACTGACAATCCCACCCGGATACGTGCCTCCTACAAAGGTAGCGTGGGTGTTTGTTATCGTATAACATATTCAAGTGGACCATGAGCGTATGGTATGTATCATATTATAACAGTCATCAGGGTTGGTTATGCACTCGATTTATTTCTAGTATGTTCTCACATATGGACTAGATTGACATGACACATGAATTGCACAACATTTTTATTCAATTATCAAAAACCTATGTAATTCTCACCAACTTTTGTTGACCCAAAACATTTTCAACTTAACATGTTTCAGGTTCTATTTGCTTGAAGATTTGAATTGATGCTTGAAGATATGTGTATAGTTTTATTCAATTTGATGTACAAATTCTAGAACAATTGTATGTAATTCATTTAAATTATTTAATGGAATTTATTATTCACCATGAGCTACTGAACAATCATCAATACGTGACATCCCGATGTTTCCGCCATCGGTTGGGGTGTTACATCGGGCATCCTAACATGACAATTATACAGAAAGCTAACACGAATACACATGTTAACCACTTCAAGTCGTTTATTAGCGAGCAGCTGATATGATCTCACGCAGATCTGTTAAGAGTTTTCTAACCTCACTAATTCAGGAAAGCAATACCGAATACACAACACAGCCACCTAAACTAGCATAAAGTAGAGCATTTCACAACCTATTCCATTTTACCAACTTTGAACCCAGATCTACTAAGATCGCTATTTTTACCAAAATAACCACCAAAGATCATTAACCGTGTCAAAGACTAGTAACAGCACCATTAGGCTTTTTAAACCCTTTTACGTGCCGGTAAGCATTTTTTAACCGTTATTCGACTGACTTTAACCAAACCAATACCCGGTTACAGTTTCATGGCATAAACTATTTAACAAGTTAACTAGTCTACTACCGGATGATTAAACGGACGGTTTTTCAACATTTATCCGCCTAACACATTCGACATTCGCCAAAGTCATTCAAATACAACTACAAATCCAACAAAAATGAAACAAGGCTGCGCTATGATCATCAAGATCTAAACGTGAAAAACGCCAAATTTATACAAGACATGATTAACTACACGAATGATTGTTTAACATACTAAATACTATTGTTCTTGCCCGTAGGCGTACGAATAACTAATACAACATCAAAATAGCAATCCAAAATCAGATTTGAAACACAAATGTTTAAAGGATCAAACCATATAAAATGCTAAGAGATGGATTGGATGATTGAAGGATGGATTGGATGGATTCCCGAGCTCGTTCCACGCCTGTGCAACACTTCAAAAGCCCCAAAAATCGACAGAAAAGCTTCCCCCAAGATCCAATAACGATCAGTGAGCTGAAATGGATCAGTGAGCTGAAATGGGGGTTTTATAGAAAAACAGAGGCTTCGAGCGGCCGCTCGGCCCTGTGAGCGGGCCGAAATCTTCGTTTTTCCTTCCTTTGTGCTTCCGGGACATCGTTTAAGACTTGAAATCATAAAGATACCCAAATAAGTACCAATTCCTGTGTATAAGGTCAAAAACGTATGAAAATGGGAGTTAAACGGGGACTTTTATATGTGTAATTTAACGTATATCAGAAACCCTGGAACATAGTGTTAGTGAGAGAGTGGCTAGGGTTTCATCTTGTGGTTGATAATGAGGAAGGAGAAGATAAGGGGATTTTATAGCTAGGGTTTGGTACGTGGGTGTATACCACGTATCTAACCCGTAATAACATAAAACGTCTCGGTTTATTTTACGGTTCATAAAATAATAAATAAAGCATATCGGAAATGTTCTATTTTAAATACATAACAAAACCATGAAATTTAAATATAATATAATATTTGTTATCCCACGCGTGCATTCGAAACACACGTTTAAAACACGTTATAAGATTCGACCAAGGTTTCTTTTGTTAAAACGATCTGTTAACTTTCGAAACTTAATAAATAACATTATTTATAATAAAATAGTTATTTTGAATGATTAAAATCACATCGGTATAGATCGGAAGTTGCCGGTTGTCACATTATGGGTCTTTTTATGATCGATATTTGAACGTTTGTGGAATGCTTTTAGGCTTGATTTTGACCCTTTTACATATTGCAAATATCATAGCACATAAATTGAGAAATACTTTTGAACGAAACAGGGTATGCTTACCAATACATTATATGTGTTGACAAAAATTATTTTGTACATGTTTTAGGTTATTTATGAGACGACTTTTTAACTTTTGAAATTTTTTTATTTAGATTTTGGATTCTTTGTATTTTAGTTTAGATTGTTAGTTTGACACTTTAGAATCATTATATCTTTCTATTTCATTTCAATGTAATAAACTATTTATTCAATGTATCAATATTTATACTTTAGTACCATGAGCTATTGAACAATCGTCACAGCGTGACACCTCGATGTCTCCGCCATCGGTCGGGGTGTTACAACATCTTTTCAAAACAGAATAACCAACAATGATTTGACAGTCCCAATTATTGGCGACCTATCATAAAGTTTGTATAAATGTTTTGACTAATAACCCATAGATTAACTAGTCCCCGATTGTCTAGATATTGACTATGTATGTTTGAAAATGTGTTTGAACGTTGACCCAGCACATCAGATAGACTCGACATCCCGTTGGTGACCCATCACACTAGTTGATCAAGTACATATAGCTTAGATACAAGAATTACACATAAAAAAACTTAGTTTGCATCAAATTTCCATTTCTGCAGTCGAAAGGTCGAATGAAAGCTTGTAAATTTGGTTTGTGCTAATTAGTTGGGTCAAATGGGCTTTCAGGGAATTAGTTCGACCCTTTTGATGGGTCGAATGGGTTTTTGGTTCAACCCAACTGCTGTAGAACTCATTAAACGGACAAAATCTCATCAAAACAGTCCGAAAACATCATGAAAATTCACAAATCACAGCAGTTGACTTTGTTTACCCTAACTACATGCAATCATACCATTTTCACATACAAATCCGTCCGTTTCACATAGCAATCACAATCTTTACCAAAATAGCAAATTATGGAAATGTCACACGATTACATGAAAACTTTACCTGAATGGAAACTATCCGATTATCACCATGTAGAGATTTATTAAGCACGGATTAACGCATACAAATGAATCCCCAATCATATCATCTTCAATATCAACAAGAACAAACCCTAGATCTAGCATAGAATCCCCAAAATGGGTGAAAATCCATCAAGCATCAATTAAACCCCACAACATCCATAAATCATTATCCAAAACAATCCTAAATCATCAATAAAACATCTATTCATCATTTCATATCATATAAAACATAAACAATTCATTTAACACCATTAACGTTGGGGTTTTTTTTGTAAGAAAACTCATTATTAATGAATAGATTTAGTTTAGAAATATGTTAGAAAGGGTTTTATCCAAGAAAACTCATTTGAACCAGATCTGGAGTACTCTTATGGTTTAATAAAAATGTATGAAACTTAATTAAAAAGGGTTTAGACGACTAACATACCTTGAATCTTCACTTGTTTTGGTTATAGAACGTGTTTTAGCTTTAGGATATGAAAAACGAGGGCAAAAACTCCTTCATACAGGTTTGGGGTTGAGAGAGAGCTCTTGGAGGCGAGTTAGGGTTGTGAAATGATGAAAATTTGGCAAAGTGTTGTATTTATACTCTGAACTGGTTCGCCTCAATACAAGGTCGAATCAGATTTTTGAGACTTGGTTCGACCCTATTGAACTTCATTCGACATCCCTCAAGATTGAATGGGTTCCTGGGTTTTCATTCTGATCATTTGATTCACAATCTTGCCAATTTAACACATGTTAACACATCATAACACATGAATATGCATTTCTAACATATGTTTATCATATCTAATCATATAAACACATATTCACCAGTTATACATTGTTTATAGAACAAGCAATACTTGATACTTAATCCAAATATGTAACTTCACCAACATCGGGACTCAAGACTCGTGTGTGCGTATGTTTCCCCCAACGATTCCCCGAATCATTGAACCCTGGACAATACGTAAGTGTAAATCAATTCCCGATGATTCCCCGAATCATCAAACCGACTCATCTGACCCAGTTAAGTATGTTAAGTAAATGTTTTCGCTAAGGTAGACTTATATGTTTGTAAAAGTATTAACCTGAGTTTGCCGAGTGTCACGGTTTCAATGTATGGAAGGGAAGGGAAGATGAATATGAGTACATTGCAACTGAGTACATTGCAATTGCATATGCAGAGCTCAGAAACAGTGGTGGCGGTAGCAGGGTCAGTATTAACAGTTGGTTACTTTTTTAATTAAGCTTAAGATGCTTTGGTTTGTTTATGATGATTAGGGGTTTTTGGTATTTGTAGACGAGAGGAACACTTCCAATTATTCCAAAAGTCTGGAGACTATTATTCGGCTCTCTACAGCACATGCCAAACTTAGATTGAGTAAACATGTACTTTCATCATTAACATGAACATGCTCATTTGATTTGTGTCTTATCTCAAACATGTCTAAAAAAAGTTTAGATCCATACAAATCAAAATAATATTACCGCAAAATCTATTTTAAATGTATACAGTTGCATATGTTTGTTTTTATATATCAAATGGGCAGTGTCTTTACATACTGTGATGTTTTGGAAACACCTGTATGAACCATTCTTGACAGAGATTTTCACTATGCTTGGTTGTTTAACATTTGACCTGACCATTTTTCATTATACATATTTTATTCATTTAATAGTTCATACATTATATGGAATTATTGATGTTTTATTGTAATATTTGTTTCAGAAGACAATGTACCTAAAAAGGCTGATGTTGAAGAAGTGTATCAGTATGAAGCATCTATTGTTCCTATGGTTAGGATATTTATTTTTCATTATAAATAACTTCGTTATTTGACATTCAAATTTTACAGCAGAACTATCCTTAGACCATTTTCTTTAGGCACTTGCTAATTTAAGGTCATAAGTTATATTAATATATATCACAATTTTATACATTTCTTTATTAGCTCTAATTTAAGGCTACACGTTATATAAATATACTAAAAAAGGTATTATAGTCGATGGAAGTTGCCATGCTACTCAATATTAGGAAAACAAATCCCACCAGAAGTAAATTATCTGGTTGAATGAACTTGCAGGACCTTTGTTATCTTGCTATTGAATACCAAGCTATATTGCAAAAGGATGCAGAAGCTTCATATGACGTTCCTATTGAGGCAACCACTAATTGTAGGTGCATATATCATCAATCCTTTTTTTTTGCCTATATCAATTTATGCCGACAAGTTCTACCCCTTTACTATTAAGTTGGTTGTGTTTTTATCTCAAACGGGTCAATCAAACTGTCGCTCAAAAGTCAGTTTTTTTATTATAAACAAATGAATTTTATTATAAGTAACCGGGTGCTAGGATTAGGAATATATTGTTTATTCTATTTAATTTAAAAACTTTCAGGTATAAATTGTTAAGCGTGGAAGTGAGAGTGCCCATATCTTTGTAGTGACTATAGATGGCGTCTCTTTGACGTTTGATTGGAATAAATATTAGCAGCTTGGTATAAGCTCAGTAAAAAATATACGGTGAGTTCAAACACACATTGTTACCCATCCTATTAAATAAGCGCCCATATCTTTATGTATTCGACTCTGATTTAGTGACGGTAGAAAAAATATATTGGGTCCACCAGACACGTGAAAAATTAACCCAGTTCATGTTGATTTACAAATTATGTTATATAAGCTTACGTATCTTATAATATATATGAATTATATTGATATGTGTCAAATATAATGCGGATTATACTCGGTACGTGGTTGTGCTTAATGAACGAAAATCTTAGCAGGCCGTTGTGAAGGAACGCGTGCAGCAAGTTGTACTAACAAGCCGTTGTGAAGGAACGAAAATCTTCACATGATTTGAGGAACAATTAAATGTTATACAATCTCAGTTTCCTTTTAGTTTTACTAACCAACTTATATTCTTTTTCTAATGTGACAGATTCAACACATGTAGCAGCAACAGCAGATGCCGCAGCAACAACAGAGTCCGCAACTGCAACAGCAGCTACAGATACAACAACAGCAACAACAGATTCTACCACTGTAACAATCTTATTTTCATGTTAATGAGCGGTTTGATTATCTCGATCTTAGTACAGTTGCAATAATCTTATTTTCATTGACTAAATCAAAATTTTATGCAAAACAAGAGTGTGTTCCCGTGCTATTATCAGATCATGTAGAGTTACCATTTCAGAATGTTGTTGATTATTCCTAGATATCAATTAAATGGTCGTCTTCAAGAATTGGTACTGAAGTTTTGGAGTATTTTTTGTCCATACCATGTTTGTTTTCCAGCACTTAAGTGAATTGGTTTATATCCTTATTATATCCACAACACCATTTTTGTGAATTGTAGCGGTTGTAATTTTTGACCCATGTACTTGTGAACATGTTTGATTTGGTTATATTTTAACTAAAGTGTCAATTGGTTGGATTAATTTTTTAGTTTTACATATTTTCTTCTTTGACATGATTTGACTTTTTGTTTGCCTGTAATAGTAGAAGTGCTATCTCATATGGGATTCAACAATATGGGGAAATTTTTGGTTTTGTTGATGATGGTTAGGATGTGGTGCTGGGCTTCAATGGCTGAAGCAGAGTATATGATATACAAAGATCCCAAACAACCGCAAAGTGTTCGAATAAATGACTTAATGAAGAGAATGACATTGGAGGAAAAGATTTGACAAATGACCCAAATTGAAAGATGAGTTGTTGATGTTATAGACACATAATCTCTTGTACAGAGCGTATACAAATGGTTTCTCTCAATTCTTATAGTTGTTGAATCTTAAATTTGTAGATGATTATGAAACAGACCTTAGTAATTGGCGAATATTTTAGTGTTTTATTTTGTTTGTTGTACGTTTTTGTTGAGTTATGTTTTTGTTTTGTTATGATTCATGAGTGGGTTTGTTTAGTAAGGTCTGTTTCAGAGCAGTGAGTCTGTTTAATAAGACCTGTTTAGTAAGGTCTGTTTAAAACATATAGATAATTCACTTGAATCATGAATTAGCAAGGTTTGTTTAATAAGGCCTGTTTAGTAAGGTCTGTTTAAAACAACAAATGTTAGACATGTTCACTTGATCAGCTTAAAATATTCAAGAAAATATGTGTGTCATTCATTAATATATTTAATCTAACATTTGTTAGTATATCAAAGCATAAAATATTAATATATCTAACATCTATTAGTACATCAAAGCTTAAAATATTAATATATCTTACATTTATTAGTACATATGTGGGTCATTCATTAAATATTGTTTCCTATGATTTGGATATTGTTATAGTGGTTTGGGTGGATAATAATAATAATAATAATAATAATAATAATAATAATAATAATAATAATAATAATAATAATAATAATAATAATGTATATTATAAATCTTCAATTGTTGATATACTCTTCCCGAATTTTCACACGGGATTTCACCTAGTATTTATAAAAATACGAAGCGCCTCATAATAACTTTTATAAAACTAATTCATAAGTTAATGTGGGGCTAGCCCACTTTGTAGTGGCTTATTTCTTTGAGGGTGGAGGTCACAGGTTCAGACTTAGATAAGAAAAATAATTTTAAACGGTCAACAAACGATGTCCCGACTACCTGGGGTACCCACCAATTAGCTACAAAAGCACCTCATACGCCCTTGGGTGAAGACACGTCTTAGGTGCCCACCCACAGATAACGCTGGGTAGCCAGAACCCACAAAGCCACCAGTTTCGGGAAAAACCTGGCCCTCCACCCGCCCGAAGGCACGACAGTGGAAAATCAGTAAAACCCGATGGTATCAAGGATCAAACTTGACACCTCAAAAAGGCTAGGCTCTACCCATCATTTCTCATGCCACTCCACCTATGACACTCGACAAACTCAGGGTAACATTTTTCAAACATATAAGTCTACCTTAGCGAAAACATTTATTTAACATACTTAACTGGGTCAGTTAAGTCGGGTTACATTACGTAATGTCCATGGTTCAATGATTCGGAGGATCATTGGGGTTATCCTATACACACACGAGTCTTGAGTCCCGTTGTTGGTGAACTTACATAATTGGATTAAATGATAAACTTGAATCGCTTCATATATGATGTGTAATGTGTAAATACGTGTTTATGTGGTGTTTATATGATTATACATGTTAAACATATGTTAGGATTGCATGTTCATGTGTTAAAATGAGTTAATATGTGTTAAAACGCGTCTAAACGACAAAACCATAGAAAGTGAGAAATCTGGAAATTGGTTCGACTACTTTTCAAATACATTCGACCCTTGCATGGTGCGAACGAACATGGAGTATAAATACCATACTTTGCAACTTTTCATCATTTCACAAACCCTAAACGCATTTAAGGGCTCTCTCTCAACCCCAAACTTGTAGAAATGAGTTTTGATCTTGTTTTTCAAATCCTAACATAAACAAACATATCCTCTATATCACATACAAGAGAAGATTCAAGGCGTGTTCTTAATCTAAAACCATTTTCATCAATTTTAATTCATTTTTATCAAACCCCAAGTGTCCAGATCTGATTCAAACATGTTTTCATGAATAAAAACCTTTCTAACATCTTTCTAAACAAAACCTTTTCATTAACAATGAGTTTTCATGCAAAATACATGTAATAATGATGTTAAATGATAGGTTATGAACTTGTATGAGATTGTTTGATGTTTGAATGATGTGTAGATGTTATAACAATGATCTAGTACTGTTATTGATGATGATTTATGATTGCTATGGGTTAAAATTGGTTATTGATGATGTTTTGCTCATTTTGGGGGTTTTGTGTTAGATCTGGGGTTTGATTCATGTTGTTATTGTTGATGAAACGATTAGGGATTTTCTTGCACATGATAATCTGAGCATATTGAGCTATTTGTTAGATGATTTTGATAAGTTTCCATATCGGGTAAAGATTGCATGCATATGATGTGACATTTCCATAATTTGCTATTTTGGGTAACTTGTAAAACGGACTGATTTCGAGGTAAAATTGGTAGAGTTTTGTGGGGATAGGTTAATGATAGTTGACTGCTGTGATTTGTGGTGTTTCGTGATGTTTCCGGACTGTTTAGATGCTATTTGGTGCGTTTTATGAGAAGTGTGCAGCCTAGGGTCGAACCAGGAACTTCATTGGACCCATCGTGGGGTCGAATGGAGATGATGAGAGGTCGAACCAACTTCTAACAGCTCGAATGAGCTTCATACGCGTCGAACGAATATGAGTTAGGTCGAATTAACACGTGTTATGATTGAATTAACATGTGTTAGGTCGAATGAACTTGTGCTTAGGTTGAATGAACATGCTATAGGGTCGAACCAACTTACATATGGGTCGAATGGACTTATATATGGGTCGAACCAGTCAGGTAACTTGCTGATTCGACCTAACGACTTCATACGTGCGATTTTTTATGCAAACTAAGTGTTTTATGCATGATTCTTGTGAGTTAACTATATATACTTGATCAATTAGTGCAACGGGTCACCAACGGGATGTCAGGTCTGTCTGGTGTGCCGGGTTAACGTTTAAACACATTTTCAAACATACATGATCATGATCTGGACAATCAGGGACTAGTTAGCCTACGGGTTATTAGTCGCAACACCCGTAGTTGGGACTATCGGTTCGGTTGGATATACTGTTGGTCTGAAGACACAACCTAAGGTGAGTTTCACGGCCCCTCTTTCAGTGTTTATGTTTTCGGGGGAGAAACATGCTATGTACTCGTATTTATACTGATCATGTTATGCTAGTGTTACTTTGTGTTCTTACTGTACGATAGTTCAGTTAGCCGTGGTTCGGTAGTTCGGTTGGCTGGGCTCGGCCGTTCAGTTCACCGTGGATCGGTAGTTCAGTTATGTCGTGGGTTGGCAGTTCGGTTACACACGGGTAGTATATACCTGGTATCGTATTAGCGGTTTCATACGCCTGGTTGGCTTCCTTATAACATAGTAGTAACATGATGGAACATTCAAACTTTTGGAAACGTTTTACTTAAAAACCTGTGAACTCACCAGCATTTTGTGGTGACGTTTTTAGCATGTTTTCTCAGGTCGCTAAGGTAGCAGCTGTTGATAGGCGCACGGTGTCGCACGACATCTATGATTCACTTGCATGGTTTTCAAACGTTGTCGAACTTATATTATTTATGTTTTGGGTTGTAAAAAGGTTTAATGCTTCCGCTGACGTTGGTTATATTTTGAAACTTAATGAATGGTCTACGTTTTTTTTACATTTAGTTGTCGTTTATTGTGACTGTTGACTTGAATCCTGGTGTGTCACGTGTCTTACGGTAAAACCCCGCACGTAAAATTTGAGGGTGTGACACCATCGTAGGAGTGAGGGACACAACTTAATAAACTAAAAAATGATCGAACACAATCACAAAACCAGCTTTACAAAAAATGTCAATAGATGATTACTTTCTTGCTTTTGTCACAAATGTTTTGGCTTATTGTGGAGTCATATTTATGATGATGATATGGCAATAAGCTGGCGACGAGCTGTGTCGGAGATTGGATAAAGATATGGGATTGGTGGCGCCAGAAAGGAACACCAAACAATGGGCTTTCATCCGCCCACCGTTAGTTAACATGTTTCGTTATTTATATCACATATGTTTTGACACTTGTTCACTTCATTTTTTATACATCATGTGATGCATCCATCATCATTGCAATCTTATTGGTCCAATCAAGTTGGAAAATAATACCATTTTCAACCCTTGTAATATTTGTTAATGCTCTTTCAACCCTTCAACTTTACCTTTATATTAGGCTTATATTTTGTGAAAGTCGCATCGTAGACAAAGTTAAAGTATTTACGGGTAAGTTAGTATGTCGTTCAATAATTAAAGAAAGAAGTAGGCTTATATTTCCGATTGTTGATGATACAAAGTTCAAAAGATTGAGGTTTATAGATTTGTCTATGTAACACTTTCTTTTAGCATGATTAACATATTTTTTTTACATTATTCTTTGGTTTGAATTTCAATATTTTGCGGTAAGGTGTTTCCTCATTATTCAAGAGGTTGAGGGTTCAAATCACGCAAAGGTGCAAGTATAGGTTGTCAGTGGCGAAACTTGAAAATCCGAACTGGTGGTCGGAAGTGTATAACTATTTTTTTTATAAAAAACCGGGCCTCGACCGCCCCCGCCCGCCCCAAGGAAGCTGCACCATTTAGGTGGTTAATAAAAGTATATTATTAGGTGACATTATAAAAAAAACATATTGAATTTTATTAGCCCAACATATTTTCTTGGGTAGCATGTAACAAGGGAGAAGAAAACAAAGTTTTGCAAAAGTACAATTAGTGTTAAAAACTCAACATATTTTCCTGACTAATTTAATACACAATTAAACATGTTTAATAAAAAGATACTATATAATTTTATAAATAATAACTAAAATTAAGAGGCTATACTCCATCATTCCCTATTCTTGTTACATAAAATATACAACTATGTCATAGACATGAGCTATAAAATATTTAAACGATTTGTATTCATGTTTGATACTTGTATTAATCGCATCGTCTCTAAAATGTTTAACACGATAAAACTTGTTTTCTCAACTCTAGTTATAACCTTTGTGTTTCCAATGTATGTTAATTTTTATCATGAAGGGAAGAATATGTCGGTCAGATACTTTCATCATATCTGAAATATTTTTTGATTTATTTCTTTACAACGTAAATCATTGTAAACCTCTCATACAAGATGTCATGGCCAAACAGGGTGTGTGTCGGCAACTCATCAAGAAGTATGTGTTGTTTGTTGTTTTATGGGATCATATTGCTTGTTGGCTTTAAGTGAAACCTTCTTAACGAAGTCATGGATACTTGTTTTCATACATGGTTGACGATATATATGCATCATTTTTTTATTTTTTATTTATTGAATAGTGTTAATGTACAATGTAAATTCACATGTTAATCAACTTGAAAATCTATATCTATACTTACTAAAACAGGAGAGTCGTGAAAGACATAAGAAAAGCTGATGTGTCAACACGCTAGCTATGCCAACAATGGCTGTGTGATGTGAAAAATAATGCCATTAATCAACTTAAATTATAATTAAATAATGCCACTTGCCTTAACAGATGTTCAATAGTGAGCCACTCGTGCTTCATAAATTAATTAAATAATGCCACTTGCCTTAACATATGTTTATACAACTGTTACTCTAGATTTAAGCTACAAATTCAAATTCAAATTTCAAACTCAAAACCCTTATACAAATATATAAATGTGACATCTCTCTCTCTCTCTCAAAAAATATACTCCTATCTCTCAAATTATTCGTAAATGCTCTCTGTCTATCAGTATTCTTAAATCATAACAGATGCTCTCTCTCTCTCTCTCTCTCTCTCTCTCTCTCTCTCTCTCTCTCTCTCTCTCTCTCTCTCTCTCTCTCTCTCTCACGTTCAGATCGAAGGATTCAAGCATCAGGTAACCAAATTTGTATCGATCATAATAATAAAAATAAAATTTATCTTTGTGCAATAATCGTGTAATATTTTTGTCTGTTCCATTAGCAACCAGAGTATTGGGGTTGAAAAAAGATGTTGATTTTTGGAAGATTCTTACAAACAAAGAAAAATATTATTTGTACCATTACCAACGGTTCAACAATGGCAGTATCAAACTCAAGATAGGTTTGTCTTTGTTTTTTTAAAGGCAATTTATTCGTTTGATTAATGTGTCTCTTGCACTTACATTCAGATCGAAGGATTCAAGTATCAGGTAACCAAATTTTAATCGACCATAATAATAAAAATAAATTTTGTTTCTGTGCAATAATCGTGGAAATTTTTGTCTGTGCAACTTATGTGTTTCATTAATTTGAGTGTTGCTTGAGTACTATTTTTGTGTATATTTTACGGTTACCAGATAGAGGTGTTAGCTCAAGCAATCAAGGAGAACACTATAGTGTTTTTCGAGATGGGGTCAGGCAAGACACTTGTTGCGATTATGCTTTTACGTCATTACGCTTATCTTTTGAGAAAACCATCTCTGTTTGCTGCTGTGTTTTTTGTTCCCACTGTTGTACTGGTCAACAGGTATGTTGGTTGACTTTGTTATTTCTTGAGTTTGTTTTCAAGATTTGTAGTTGAAGCATAATCGTGGAAGTTTTTGTGTGTTCCATTAGCAAGCAGAGTATTTGAAGAAACATCTTGAGTATGTTGATCTTTGGAAGATTCTTACAATCAAAGAAAAACATTATTTGTATCATTACCAACGGTTCAAGAGTGGCAGTTTTTTTGCAAGATTATCTCTTGAAGACTGATGGGTGTATACAGAAATAAATATATCTCTATTTATTCAAGAGTGGCAGGTAAGATTGTCTCCATCTTACAATCAAAGTTGATTTGTATGTAATAGCAAGATTAGTTGCCATTAGTTCACCTTTGTAGTGATGTCGGCAGTTGTTTTTTTTAGAACACTTCTTCTATCTTCTATGTTTGTAATCAGTTTTGTTTTGTGATGTTTTGGCTGTATTTTGTATCTTGTATGTTTGTTAAGTCGGATGTTTTCAGTAAAATTATGGAAATTCAACAATAGGTTTCATTGCCATAGTAGTTTTTTGCAACGTATGTTGATAGTCAACACACGTTTGTAAATAGAGTATAGAATAAACTGAACTTGTATTGGATGACAGTTGTTTTGAGAACATCTGTTGACAAGTCAACAGATGTTGTAAAACAGATATTGTGATTACTAAATAATGCAACCCTTTATAAAATCAGTGTTTAAATTTCTATAGAGTTTGTCTGTACCATCAATATTGTAGTCTTGGTTAAAGAGATACTTATTTATTCTAAATAGAGTCTTGAAGTCCAAATTTAATGATTACGATTTTGAAACTTAGTTTACTTACGTTCCACATGGTAATTTCTAATTGGAAAATTGTATTGGATGACAGTTGTTTTAAAACATCTGTTGACAAGTCAACAGATGTTATAAAATAGATGTTGTGACTTATAAGTAATAGAACCCTCTTCAAAAGCAGTTTTTAATTTTCTATAGAGTTTGTCCGTACCATCAATACTGTAGTCTTGGTTTAATAGAGAAGAAGTTTTAAATTAACAGATGATATAATGGTACGCCCCTGACTTTTGAACTTTTAAGAGAAGAAGTTTTAAATTAACATAGGGAAGTGTGGTTACGATTTTAAACATTAACAGGGTTGAGTGGCAATTATTATTATTATTATTATTATTATTATTATTATTATTATTATTATTATTATTATTATTATTATTAATTGATTTATTTACGTTCCACATGGTAATTTCTAATTGGAAATTGTATTGTATGACAGTTGTTTTGAGAACATCTGTTGACAAGTCAACAGATGTTGTAAAAAAGATGTTGTGATTTATAAGTAATAGAACCCTCTTTAAAATCGGTTTTTAAATTTCCATAGAGTTTGTCCGTACCGGCATCTCATCTAGATAAATAAATTTTTTAAAAGCATGTGTTAAGCCCTAACTTTTGAACTTTTAAGAGGGAAAGTTTTAAATTAACATAGGACAACGTGGTTACTGTTTTGGTCAAAAATTAACTAATGAAAATTAACTTTATTTTCCAAATTAGAAATGTGAGGTAGTGTGCTAAGAATGCTAATTATGTTGAAAATCAGTTATATCTTGAAGATGTTATGTTTAGGATGCAAAAGATTAAGTTTTGACAACTATGTTCAGGATATCAAAGGAAACAATGAAAAACAGACAGTTGTATCCTCTGAATGGAACTGTCAAGGATGAAATGAAATAAAGCAATGCAAGAATACTTGATATACGAGGAAAACCCTTGATCAATGATGATCGCTGGCACAAAACCTTGGGAGGAGTCAAAGCCCCTGCCTTTGTTGTTTATATTAATGAAAAAATGGTTAATACAATTTTGGAAATGAAATGGACGATTTGCTAAGATTACAATGAGTGTTGTGAATGTGTGAGCTTATAGAAAGAAAGAGTAGCCGATGACAAGTGTAACGACCTGGATTTGCCGAGTCATTACCGATTTGGTGATCACAATATATATTTTACTTAACAACATTCATATTACTATTATTATAAAAACCGATTTCTTGGTACATTGTCTTAAACGAGAACAACATCATAATTTCCAACACAAACTTTTAATGTTAAACATTATGGCCGAAGCCTTAATATCTTCGAAACATAACCGAAACATCTTTTAGTTATAAACATCCTTTTGTTAATCCACAACTTCACTTAAACATTTATGGTGCTCGGGTTCCATGGGTTCGTATCGATCCTGAAATACATGTTAAAATACGTTAGTCATAGACTAGTGAGTGATGTCGAGTGCAATTATAAACTTTCTTAGAAAACATGCAGCTTAACATTATGGTTCCGATTGTATTTCACTCTATAAAAGGCCCCAAAAGTTAGTTTCCAACTTTATATTTACTTGAAATAAAACTTATACTTGAAAATCAATTTTACAGATAGATGGTTATTCACCATATATCCCTTGAAGATTCTTACTATCAAAGAAAAACATAATTTACTTATTACTAGATCCAGAGGTTGTTTAGCAACGAGATTGTTATATAGCAAAACCATATGTCTCGATTTATTAAAAAATGGCACGGAAGATCATTCTCTAGGATTTGTTTGTTAGAAGACTTCTTTTATGTTTGCCTATATTTTGTATATAGTTTATTAAATAGGATAATGTAAATTTTTAGTTGGCATTAATGTCGTTTTTCGAGATATTTGGATTTGTTCTTTTAGAAGACTTCCATTTTGCATGTAGTTTTATTAACTCGGATATTTTATTGAAATTATGTAATCGTAATAATAAGTTTGAATCCTATAACAGCTGTTTGACAAATTTGTTGACAAGTCAACAGATATTGGTAAAAAGAGTATAGTTAAAAGCAATATTTATAGGAAAAATAATATTTTTTATAAGTTTTGTTGTTA
Source organism: Ambrosia trifida (assembly GCA_028751855.1). Classification (NCBI taxonomy): domain Eukaryota; kingdom Viridiplantae; phylum Streptophyta; class Magnoliopsida; order Asterales; family Asteraceae; genus Ambrosia; species Ambrosia trifida. Next base: position 13,368,977 of record CM054128.1, on the reverse strand, counting down.
TAAAATATATTTTCAGTCAAGTAATGTAATACCAATAATAAGTGTGATAGTTAAAAGCAATAATTATAGGAAAAATAAAAAAGCCCAAATGATTTATTGAGTAATTTTTGTAAAATTAAATAGTTTTTAATGTTTGGTTAAAATAAAATTTTCAAAATGTAAATTAAGGGTAACATTTTTTAGTTATTTAATAGTAAAAATAAGTACTATACACAATAAATAAGCGTCGATTTTGTAAATAAAATAATCTGGATTCTTCATTTCTACAGTGGGTCTCATAGACTTTTAGCTGTCACCACTGGCAAATAATAAATACGACATTTAAACTTCGTTTTTAAATTTACGCCTTATTTTTTATATAGTTGGTTAACTCGGATATTGTAAATTTGTTACTTGGCATTAATTCGGTTTTCTAGAGATATTTGAATTTGTTCTTTTAGAAGACTTGTATTTTGTATGTAGTTTGTTAATTTAAATATATCAATGAAATTAAGTAAGTGCAATAATAAGTTTGAATGCTATAACAGTTGTTTGGCAGATTTGATAACAATTCAATAGATGTGGTAAAACATGACATAGAATAAAGTGAAGAAACTTTAAACATTGACAAGTTAACAGATGTTATAAAATAGAGTATATATAACAAAATGAGGATATCTTTCAATATTGTAGAATGGGTCAAAGAGATTCTTATTATATCTCAACAGAGGCTCGAATTCCAAACTTAATGATTACGATTTTGAACTTAGTTTATTAAGAATATTATTTTATTATTTTTGTGTTTCAATTGTCTTTCACTCTATAAAAGGTCCCAAAAGTAAGTTTCAACTTTATATTTACTTGAAATGCAACTTATACATGTAAATCAAATTTACAGATAGATAGTTTATTCACCATATAAAAAGGGAGGAATTCCCAATAGTCATTTTCAACTTTATATCCCTTCAACTATTTTCACTTTGCAACTCTCTATCCAATATGCATAATGATATTACGTTCAAATGCCCCTCCACCAGTCTTCTCAAAGATTCTTATACTTAGAGAAAAATAGATTACTAACAATCCATTGGTAATGAAGTTGTAATTGGTGTGACACGTTGCACGTTGTAGGGCCTTCACATCTCTTGATTTCCCTCTAAAAAATTTTTTAATTATATTTTAAATAAAGATAACTATTACTATTATTTTAAACTTTCAAATATGTTAATTAAAATTTTTATTTTTATCTTTTCGTTATCTTTCTCTCGCAATTTTTAAACGTTGTAACATTTTATATACAACATTTTAAAAAAAAAATTACACCAAATTAACGAGTGTTTTATTATCTTTTCAACAAGCATCATAGAGTTATACAAAAAACGAAAAAAAACCCGACTTTTTAGTGGGTTTTTGTTAATGCAGGAAAAAAACACAACGTGTTTAGGTAATTCATCAATTATATCTAGACAAGTCACTAATCATGTTAAGATAATATATATATGCTTTTGAACTTACTATAAGAACCCGCTAAACTACATATATATTCACAGATGTAGTCAGTTTGGTAAGAATCTATTTTTTTTTTATTGATGTTGTTAAGAACATTGATTACAAATGTTGATAAACCAGTTAGATGTAGCCTATGATTAATAGACACCATGCACATCTTTTAAATCAATCATCGTCATAACATATCATTTAATACCAAATTGGTTGTTTTTTTCCAGATTCACATCACAGCTTTAGAATATATTGAGAAAGTGACAAAGTTGTACAGAGACTTCATTCGAGCAAGATGTGTACACGTAGAATTAGAAGTAGATTTTATAAGTTATCAAGTGTTAATCCTTTAAAAAAATCCTGAAAAATGACCTATTCCTTTTACAGTACACACATTTTATTACTTTATATTAGATTTGTCTATCCTGAAAAACACTAGAGAGATAATCTAGTATATAGATATAGATATATAGATTTAGAAATAAAAAGTAAAATAACGCCAATAAATAAAACAATTAATCAAAATGTGGTCAATAATTTCCAACCACAAAATAATGTCAAGCAGAAGGCCAGCCTCTATCCTGATCATGTGGCCTATTGGTAAAATGGTCGGTTTTCTCTTTGGGGGAGCCGGGTTCGATTCCCACGGGAGGCATGTGATGGATACCCCCACCCTTGTGGTGGGGTAGGTGGTTGGGAAGTGATGGAGAGACCCTTGACCCTTGTGGTCATGGGTTCGACTCCTGATCCCTCCAGATTTTACCGGTTCACTGCCTTCGGGCAGGTTTGTGGGCCGGGTTTTCCCTGGAACAGGAGACGGGTAGGCCGAAGGGCTCTGTCCGTACGGACTAGAGGCCGTCTGGGGCCTCTTTCAGCCATTGGGGGCCGCGTACAAAGTACCCGGCAATACTTTAGTTGATCGTTTAAAAAAATAAAAAAAAGGCTAGCCTGTGTTTTAGGGCTTAATGTTATGGCTAGATGCCTAGATATGGGCTTGATCTAATGTAGACTTGCCCAAACATTAATAAATATAACAATAATAAGGCCTTGCTTGTTTTTTCTTCACCAACCCTTTATGTTACTTAAAATGTTCAGTTGATGTACCTGGTCCTGGACCATTTATTAGTAAACTTTATTTATATTTACAGAATTTGAACCCTAGGTTGAGCTTTGGGAGGATAATTTTAGAAAAACATAAATTATTTTTTTTTCTATTTCTTCTATTAGTTCAGACAGTATTTCCAGCTATTTTATGAAAAAAGAAAAAAAGGCTAGTTACCAACTAGAGAGTAAAACTTAGCGTTTAGTTTGAGGACAATTATGCAAATATCAAAAGTTGAGGACAGACTTTTAACATGACCACATAATATTTGTTGAAGTAGAGACAGGACCCACTCAACCACATGAAAACCAACACCAATCTAACATCAAATTTATGGATGTTAGCTTACTCTAAACGAGTTTATGGATTTGAGTTTAGTCTAGATGAGTCTAGATTTAGGTTTAGTTTAAACTATTTGTATCATCCCAATAGGCTCATGGGTGCCTGTTTACTTTTTTGTTTTTAGATAATATATGTTTAATGACATAACAAGTAAATAACTTTTAGGACCACCACCCTTAATAATGGTTGCAAACAATGTATTCACTCAACTTAATCAAACCAATCAACTCTGAAGAGGTAAACTTTTAATACTAACCTTTTTTTTTTAACGGCCAACGAATCAATTCCAAGCACTCTCGGGCACCCCTTTGACGAATCAGGTACTCGAGAGTACCCGGGCCACCAATTGCCACCAATTCCCGGGGAAGCCCGACCACTCACCCGCCCGAAGGCACGACAGTGAAATAATCGGTAAAACTGATCGGGATCAGGACTCGAACCCAAGCCAATGGCCGGGTCATCCCTCATTTCCCCTCCACCAATGTCCTCCAAATGTAGCTAGTAAGAATTGAACTCAAGCCTCCTATAGGAAACCTTAGGCCTTCAACCAATGGGCTACAAGTGTTGGACTTTAATACAACTTTTAATCTGGTTATTTTTATTCCTAGATAGATATGGAGCTCAATTTTAACACAACAAAATTACTGATGATAAATATGATAAAATTATGATTAAATTACAAATGATGAAAGTTTATAATGGTGTGTTTTCTTATAAAATAAAAAAAAAAACACGGATCAAAATTGCATAAGTCTACTGAAGGCGATAAGAGATGTCTCTGAGTTGCTGAGGGTCAACCTCTGAAGGAGAGCGAGTAAGAGCACACTGCGCTGTGGTGGTTTTGGGAAAAGCGATCACATCTCTTATTGAACTGCTACCGCTCAGTAGCATCACCAATCGATCCAACCCATAAGCGATTCCTCCTGTAAACCAGTTGTCAATCAAGTCTAGTTTTCCAAAACAGAAATAATACAATTAAATGTCAAAGTCAACCATGCTGAGCTTCAGATTCAAAATTGATGCTGATGTGGAGCTAAAACTTCAGCACATTTCGATCAATCATTGAGAAGTGAAGTATTGTCATGATTTTCATAGTGATTTATCGTAAGACTTAAAACTTTTTAAACCTGATCTTAACGTCAAAATATAGCCCGTTTGACCTTAAATAGTCAACAATCTTGACTTTTCTTGTGTTGTTTCTCCATATAAACCACCAATTAGTTTTGGTTGATATTGTTGGTGGTAATGAATTTGGCCAACAACATATCTCCAAACTTAATAGATGGGTATTTTATTGATATTTGACTTAATAGTCAAACTTTTTTATTTTTTATTTTTTATTTTTTATTTTGGAATATAGTACCGTGTGGAGGAGCACCCATGTCCAGAGCTTCCAGAAGATAACCGAACTTGGCTTCGGCCTGCAAATAAAAACAAACTCTGGTAGGTACAAGCCGACGGCCAATCAAAGATTTCAACTGACTAATAGTTAATTACTATATTTATATGGAGTTCAACCAACAACCACTATGAGCTGTATCTCCTCACCTGCTCAAGAGAAATGCCAACGATTTCTAGAACCTTTTGCTGGACATCACGCCGATAAATTCTCAAACTTCCTCCACCAATCTAAAAGAAGAATAGAACCGATTTAATTTAAACTAACTGAACGCGTCTTGTAAAAAAATCAACATTTTAACTTGTCGGTTGAATGCATATGGTTCTATGAAAATTAAATGTGATTATTGGTCCCATTTTATAAAAATAAATGTGACTATTCTTACAATGGTACCATTTTATAAATGTGACCATGTGAAATATATTGCGAATATACCCCTTTAAACCCCATTTCACATCCAAACACCCCTTTAAATCTCCTATACGAACATGTCCAACATAAAAAGTACCTCAACGCCATTGTAGACCATGTCATAAGCCAAGGCACGAGCAGAAGCAAGATCATTCATGTCTTCAGGGTTAGGGGCAGTAAAAGGGTGATGAAGCGCCTGCAAAGATTTATAATAACAAAAAAATAAAAATTATATTTAAAAAAGTTGCATTCATCAATAGTGGTTTTTTAAAAATTTGGTCGCCACTTTTTTTTTTTTTTTTGATCGGCTAATTTGGTTGCCACTTGTTTGCCATAATACAAACCTCAAGCCGCTGCTCAGATTCATTCCATTCGAACATTGGAAAATCCGTTACCCACAAGATAGAATGCTTAGACTGCAGATATAGAAATAATAAAATTCAGAACAATATGCACACGCACAGAAGTATGACGATAAGTAAGTCAAAATGTATTACAATAAGAACTTACATGGTCAACCAGGCCCAACATGTTGGCTACATACAACCTGAGCCGGTCTAAGGTTTTGTTGACCGACGAACTGGGACCCACCGCAAACAAGATAAGGTCACCTGATCTTGCCTCACATCTTTTCAAAAACGATTCTTTTTTAGTGGGATCCAAACTCGATGTTAGTGCAGGAACCCCTTCGAGTTGACCTACAAATAAAGTATTGTTGACTATTAAACAATGTGCACACACATAAGAATCGACTTTAAGGAGCATATGTATTATATTTAACAATCACCGTCTTCCTGTATCTTCAAAAATGGTAAACCCTTGGCCCCAGATTTAATTGCTTCGCTAAAAATGTCGCCTTTTTTAAGAGCGGTGTTAGAAAAAGCTTTTGCTCCTGAAGGAATGCATAATACTTTGATTATTCCTCCATCATTCAAGACATCTGTGAAAACTTTGAAAGAACAATCTGAGAAAATATCAGATACCTGAAATTAAAAAAGAGCAAGGGTTAGATGAATCCTTCAATTAAAATGAAGCGGAAAGTAAGTATGCATTATGGACAAAATGTTTACATCTTTGAGTTCAAGATCAAAACGGGTATCTGGTCTGTCTGAGCCATAACGGTCCATTGCCTCAGCATATGTAAGCCTCGGGAAAGGGTTTGGTAACTCAACACCTTTAATATCTAGAAAAACCTGCAAAGAGACATAAAAAACCCAATACAACTTTAGTGTCAAATTTATTTTATGTAAAAAAAAAAAACCGTGCAACAGTACATAAAAATAATAAAGTTATACAAGTTTGGGGTCAATTTTAAAAAACAAGTTTTTTAGTTTAAAAAATAACTTTTGCTGCATGTAAAGTGTTTCTAACCTTTCTAATAAGGTCTTCATTGATGCTTAACATGTCCTCAAGAGGGGTGAAGGCCAATTCCATATCCAATTGAGTGAATTCGGGTTGTCTATCAGCCCTTAGATCTTCATCCCTAAAACATCTGCAACAAAAAAAAAATGCTGGAATTAGTAAAAAAAAATAGATAAAATCAAAATTCAAAACTAATAAGAAAAGAACAGATGAAAAAAATACCTTGCTATTTGATAGTATTTGTCAAAACCAGAGACCATTAGCATTTGCTTGAACAGCTGTGGACTTTGGGGCAAAGCATAAAATGTCCCTGGCTTCATAATGTTAACTAGGGTGAATCAGGATACAATTAATCTATAGATAAAAATAAATATAAAGAAAAATTATGTTTTATTTTACATGTTTTTATGCGAGTATGTGACAATGTCGTCTTTTATGTTTCATAATAACAAAATCAAAACTTGTATGTCAAGGCAAGCTTGGTGTTGGACATGTGACAACCAGACCAAGTCAGCCATTGTCAACCAAACGTAAAGGAAAGTTTTGCTAAAATGAGAAGCATATGTATATGTGTACCTCAAAGTTCAACTACAAGTAAGTTCTCGTATGTTTTCATATATATTGCACTTTCTAATTTATCTGTATCCGAGATTTGAATATAGTTGGATGTGATTACTATTCAAAAATCAAATATTTGAATACAACGGATTTTAAGATGTTTAACTATGGCCTCTTTTTCTCTTGGTTGTCCTAAATTGGCAAGTTAGTGGTAAATGATGCAAAGGTCATAAGCAATTAAGGATCTTGTAGAAGTTAAATTGAATGTATAATTCATGTGATGAAATTTCTTGAAAGACAATTGACGTGAGTTCTTTGTAAAGAGTGGAATATAGCTTTTTGTAACTTAAGAGCCACAATTAAGATGCTAGATAGACTTATGTTGTATTATCATTTTTTAATCTAATTAGCTTTCTTGCCGTCATAGGATAAAAGGAAGAGTAAATATATTACATGTACTTTGTGTACGCATAATGCGTTAATTTTAAGCATTCAAGGTATAAATATAGCCATCATTGATAACTACCTTACAATATAAAGGACATTTATACATACATTATGTCACATGGCTTTAAGTAGCATAGGGCCAACAACTGAACAAAGAGCATATTATAGAAAATAGTGGTTGACCCAAAACAAATTGGTCAAATTAATATTTAGCTAATATATGCATTATGCAGTGTATAAATAATATATATTAAATTACCTGAACTCTTGATGGAACCAAATAATCCCGAGCGCCTTCAGGAGTTGACCTAGAGAGTATTGGAGTCTCAATCTACCTTACACCCATGAAAATTTCAGGATCAAAACAAAATAGGGATTAAAGCTTTCTGAATAAGACAATTATTTGTATTTAAATAAATTTGAAATTAAATTTTATATAGAAAATACCTCCACAAAACCATGCACATCTTCTAAATACCTCCGCATGAGCTTCACAACTTGATGTCGCAGCATTATGTTGGAACTCATTTGTGGTCGACGTAAATCAAGGCAACGGTATCTACAAAACCGATCTTAAAAATGCTTTTAACCAAAAAGAGTAAACCAATGGACTAAAATACCATCTTTAGGCAAATCTCTATAAAATAACAACAAACGTGATGGCAATAATCATAAACACAAGGTACTTGCTTGCACAAATAAAGGATACCTCAAGCGGATTTCCTCTTTAATAGAATCCTTTGCATCATCTGCACTAGTAACCAAGAATGGCAACTTAGCCTTCACCGAATTCAACACTTGAACTTGTTCTGCAGTGACCTGAAGTATATATTAATATATTTTGCATCATAATTTTGAGAAGCTTAAATCACACGTGATCCCACCTCTATCATGCCGGTCTTCATGTTTTTATTAACCGAATCGCTTGGACGAAGCCGAACAACGCCTTGTATAGAAACTACATACTCAAGTCTCAAGTCATTCACCATAGAATGCGCTTCAGGGAATTCATTTGGGAGTGTTGTAACCTGTTTTTTTTTAATAAACTCAATAAGCATTCATTCATACATCTAATTCTAAAGCAGTAACATGCTTTAATTTAAATTGCAAACTATAGACAGAAAGCAATAAACTAGAAGCACAGTGAATCCCATATGACATAAACCACATCAATATAACTATATAAACAATTAAATATATGAGTAATTCTACATACCTTGAAAGCATCATACAGGCCGTATGACAGGGCAAAAACGGTCATATGGGTCGTTTGATAGAGCGAAAACGGCCATACGAGTCGTATGACAGGGCGACACTTATGATTTGTCAGGCTAACATGCCATACAGCCCGTGTAGCCATTTTCCCTGTCATACACGGATCATGTAGCCATTCCCCACGGCCTGTGTGGACATTTCCTCATGTCTTAGGGCCCTGTGACCATTTTCCTTTGTCATACGGCCCATATGACCTATAAGACACGTGACGTGATGTTTGTTTAGCTTCAACCATATAAAAATAACAAATATCATGTGCTAACATCTTATGAAACATCACGGAAAAGCACGTAATAGCCATTGACTAAAGGGATTTGCGAAAATATCCACTTGAGCCGTCTAGGTTTAGATGCCTCGTTGAAAACTACGCACTTGAAAAGTCGAATGTAGAGCATAATTGTTAAAAGCCATCGCCTCTTGCGTCTAGGCCCATTTTTTAGGCGAGGCAATGCATTTGCGCTTTGAGTCGAGGAAATTGTGCTTTGATTCTCCAGGTGATGGTTTAGGTGCATATTTCAGCTAGATTCCAAAATTCTGGAGAGTTTCTAGCCAAATTCGTTAAATTATGGCTAGATTCTGCCCATATTTCTACTTTTATCTACGGAAAACTACTTCTATACACTAATACATCAATATTTTAAAACTTTTGATACTAACTAGATAGAAAAATAGTATTACTTTAATATATTTTTACTTTATTTTCTTTGTTCGCTTTTTTTTTATCTCAGGCACTCGCTTTTTTTGCGCCTCGCGCTGCAAGGCCTATGCGCTTTGAGTGTGCCTAGCGCCTTTGATAACTATGATGTAGAGTTTTCATTAAAATACAAATGGTTGCGTCTAAAACATGAGAGTGGTGTCTAAAAACATGAGGGTAGCGTCTATTAGCCTCTAGGGAAACGTGTAGCGTCACTTAGCCTCTAGGAAACTTCTATTACCCTCTACACGGAAAACGTCTAAATTTAGGGGCTTCAAGTAACAAAACGTCTAAAACTAGCCTTTTCCACTTTTACTTTTCCACCACATCTCACCCTCCCCCGACCCTACTGATAGTTTTTACTATTCGTGGGATATACTGGGTATGATTGATTGATACTTTTCCACCACAATTTCTAAACGGACATAACTTTTCCAAACGATAAACAAATAAAAACTTTCAAAAGCAACAACAATAAATTGAAAAAACCACTAACCTGAACAATACCAGAATGGTCTCTAAGATTAATAAAAGTAAGGCCACCATGACCCCGATGAAGAGCAACCCACCCACACAACCTAACCTCTCGACCTACATCTTTTTCAGTCAATTCACCACACAGCCCATTTCGATTAACCCATTCAAGGTTAACGGTTTCATGAACAGACCCAGGTACCGATTGCTGTCTTTGTTCCTTGGAAGTTGTTGTCGGGGGATTGGAGACAAAGGGTTCGGTTGTGGAAGCAGAGACAGCACAGAAAGATTTTGTTGTTAAGATTGAATGTTTGAGGATTATTATGCGATTGAGGTTAAAGAGAGGACGGGTTTGGGTTGAGAGATGGTGTCTGGATCGGATTGCTATGTCGGGTAAAACCCGGAGGATTACGGACATGGTGTTCAAGGGGAGGAAAGGGCTTATCTGGTTTCGAGATGATGAGAGGGTTTTATGGATTGGGAGTTGATTTGGAATGGTCCTTTAAGATTGGGAAGTGTTTGATTAAGGACCAAGGTTTTGTGATGGCGGCGGGTATCGGTACACCACTTAAATAATAATAAGTATACGAGTAGCTATAGAGTCGTATAGCAAAGGGAGTCTGAGTTATACGGGATGTATCACTTTTTCACCCGTAAGATAAATGATTGTTGTGACAATTAATATGACAAACACGACTCGTATTACTTTTTCATCAACGAATATGGCTCGTATGAATCAATATGACCCTTGTGAAGTGATAATCCATCACTTCACATGGGTCATATTATAGAAACCTTGTGTCTAGATTTTGGGATGATATACCTATGAGATCACCTTATGTGATTTTTGAAACAACGATCGCCTTTTTTTACTTCATCCTTCAATAAAGAGCCCAACAAGATATTTTTGTGTAATATTAGGGTAAATTAGTAAAAGGGATAATTTTGGCATGTAAAACAACATTAATCGTCTACGAAGCACAAAGATGATTGTTTCGTTATTCTTTTTATATTTTTGCTTATTAAAACCATTTAATATTTTATTGATCATACCTCATGTAATATTAAATTTTTTAACCTAATAATAAAATAAAACAACAAAGAAATTGTTATAACCCATGCGATGCACAACTTTTAATAAATTTATTACACTAAATGAAATTGTAAATGAACGTTTTGTTTTCATCTAGGACAGAATATGTTAAAATCAGACGTTTCTAAAAATTACATCTTAAAAACCACCGCCTTAATCTCGCTCTGCAGTAGTTGTTTCTAGCTTTGTTGTTCATCCAAACCTGTATTCTCTCTTTAATATTTATTTTATTTTTTTATTGACATGATTAAAATTATTATTTTCTCATATTAATTTATATGCTATATCATAACATACATTTTGTCACTTCATGTTAGATTTGTCTATCCTAAAAAACTCCCGAAATATAATCTAGTTCGTACATATATTCATGTAATAAACATAGTAAAAAATATATTACACCAATCTATAAAATTTTATTTTTCGGGTAAACCTATTTTAACGGAGATATATCTTGGAGAAGTAAGGCACCGTCTAAACTTCCAAACGGTGTTATTTTAGCCACGAAACTACAACCACAAACACATAACACGTACACGTCGTACAACTACCAGACACTCAAACAGCATAATATACGCCACATCCTTGTTACTCAACAAAATCCACTGCTTCATCAACCATCTACCTTCCGACACAAATTAATGGCTTCCATTCAGCTACTTAAATCCGGTTTACACCCTTTTTCATCGTTGCAATCATCCTCTCATAGAAACAAAGCCTTTATTTGCTACAATACCAAAACTGTTCTTAAATTCAAGCCAAATATACGGATCAACAGACGGTTTAGAGTTTCATGTAAGGGTCAAGATAGTGATGATAATGAAATTAAAGGTATAATATGTTTCATTTCATGTTTAGTTAGTTGTAGATCATTTTAAAAATCGGTTAAAACCGGTTGTTAATATTGGTTGAATAGTGAATAGGCTACCGGTCTAATTAGCATTACACTCCGATGCTATAAACCAATTTTAGACTTTTATTCAAAAAAAAAAAACTTTGTTTGGAAAAAGGATTTTTTATTATGGAATTATGTAGTTTTGGATTAATTTTTAGTTAGAAATTGTATTTTTATGGAATTATAACCCGGTTGAACCGCCTAGTACTCCATGGTACAACCGTTTATGAACCTGGCCCAGTACGATATGAAAACCGGTTTCTATTGCATTGGTAGATATCGTGATTATATTTGGTTCAAATCAGCGATTTTTTTGTTGTTTTAGTAGAAAAACAAAGATTTTTTTTTTTGTGCAATTGGCGGATGTCAGAAACAAAATTCAGTTTATAGTGTTACCGCAATCTAAGATTGCGGTATTAGCCTATGTGGCAGGTGAGTTGACTTTTGGTGCATCGTTACTCGTTAGCATGAACATATATGATATACCCGCAGTCTGAGATTGCGGGTTTAATTATAAAATTCCAATTGTTCTCTGTATAACAATAGTTTATTTTCATACAAACCCAAGAATAGTTTATTTTCATACAAACCCGCAATATGGGATTGCGGGTATAGCCAACTCATCGTCCCTTTCCAACTAAGCTCGACACCTCACCGTGCCACGTCGTCGGTCATTTGCCACATATGATAAACCTACAATCTTAGATTGCGGGTACACCATTTTCACAAAACTTGCACCGACATGTGACACATACCAATTGCACAAATAATCTTGGTTTTTCTACAAATATAGCAAAAAAAAATCTCAAATCAGCCTTATGATTCCAGTTAAGAACTGTATAGTCAATTTGTTCATCTCTGTTTGGAGTTAATGTCTCTGTGCAGGTGAAGAGCCTACTGAGTCGTTGTTTATGAAGGAATTGAAGCGAAGGGGGATAAGTCGCACTTCGTTGTTGGAGAAAGACGCGAATGTTGGATATAAGGAAGAAGATGGAGGATTTTCAAACACATATGCAGATATTGAGGAGAACCTATCGAATCAAAGGGAGCGATCTATGTCATTGAATAGTGAGGGCCTTGAGGTTAAAACACTATTGCCTTCTTTCTTGTTTGTTATTTGTATAACCAATAAATGAACTTGGGGTGCACATGAGTCGGTTCGAGTTGGCTTCAAATGTTTAGGCCCCAAATAATGAATTTGAGTTTAAAACTTCTGGCCTAAATTTTTGTTAATCAACTGTTAATGATTTTGGGCATGAAAATATGGGCTGAAATAATGGACTTGGGGTATAAATCCAATAACAAGCATTCAAACAAGTTTGGTGGGTAGGATTTTGGAGTTTGGTTATGTTTTGGAGCGAACCATAACCGAAATAGAACTGTAATTTTTGTTTTTAGAAAAACCGAATTGTCAATTATTGGTTTTGGTTTTGGTTTTGGTTTTAATCCGTTTTTTGCTCACCCCTAACATGAACCAATAACATGTTATAAAGCGGTGAGAATTGCATACCGCTTTTGTATGTAGTCGATAAAAGTATAATAAGAGAGAGTAATACCGTTTAGTATATCACATTCAAAGTAAAAGGTACAAATGCATTATGTTGTTTTCACGGTTCTCAACATGTTACTGGTTATGAAACGAATGCTTTCACGATATGTTAGTTGATGTTTGTGACATCTATGTTTCAGGGTTTGATTCCGCGTAGTAAAGTCTTGCTAACCCTTGGTGGAACATTCTTCTTGGCATTTTGGCCGTTGATCCTTGTAACGGTTGCTTCGTTCTCTGCTGTTTATCTCGTAAGCTTTCTTGATCTATACCCTAGTTTTAGTTCTTAATTTATTGACAGTAGGACCTTACATAATCCGTCCATTACTTATGGACACCGTTGCTACAAATCTCTGCCTGTTTGCCTCTGTGTCTGCTAGCTCGTAGACCAACTATGTATATATCATTATACTAATACGATTGTCCTATGAAGACTCGCTTTTGCTACAACTTTGGTGGGTTCCCTTAGCCCGGGGGGTCACTAGTAAAGAGATTCTTGATTGTACAAGCATAATATCAAGATATGATTCTGTAAGTAGCTGCTAATGGTGATTGATTGCTTAAAATGGAAGAAATTTAAAGTAAGATGCTATTTTTATAAAAAAAAAAAAAAAAAAAAAAAAGTAACCTGCATCAAATGTAAAGAGATCTTGATTTTACAAGTATAATATGAATTATGAAGATATGATTCTGTATGCATAGTTTGCGCATTCAGCGTTAAATATGTTGTATCCTACGTATTCCTCAAGAAAGGCGGTTTGCTTCGTTTAGATTTCTAACCGATTTATGTATCCATCTGCAGTACTTTGGGCCAAAATTTGTCCATGATGCTACGACGAGACAAGTATACCTACCGCGATACGTTGACCCATATGAACTTCTGGAAGACCAACGGATCTCCGAAACTGCACCGAGACTAAACTAAAGGTACAAGTTTCCATAATTTGTATACATTTAAAAGATAAATAGCTAGACTTTATATCATTATATTTGTACCAGATTTTGGAAATGTAACCAAGAACTTGATTTCTTTCATTCCAGACACATGTAAATACAGATTCCTACTTGTACAATGAAACCTGTCTCTAGTAACATCGATACATTTAAAACCAAACCCGTTTGGGTTAGTTACGAAACAGATTGAAACGGCTTGAATGATTCAACCGAAGTGATGAGCCCACGGCTTGACCCAATCGCAGCAACCAGTGACACGATCAAGCATGCTAGACTCAGTATCTGCATCCAAATCCAAGTGTAGGAGTATTTGCGGATCTTCGCTTGTGAAATATACATCTCAATAGGGAAATAAACTGATAACGGCCAAAATGTACACGCGCCAAGTAAGCCCACAAAGTCGTTGAAAAATGGAAATATCATCGCGACTATTGTTGTCACGATAACGTAAGTTGTTCTGGAAGCGAATCTGAACACGTTAACCTCGAATCCGCACAATGAAAAATCTTGTGTCACAAGTTTATTTTGTGACCATTTCTTTTTACTGTTAGTCTCCATAAACCCGAATAATGGTTGCGCTAATACCTACACGAATTCGGAACAAAACCATTAGATTATTTACCAAATTTGGTTGTGATTAACATGATTTCTTGGTTTAGTGTTAGTTTACCTGATAAGCACCAAGAAGATGAATAACAATGCAAATGTTACCAATATCCACCAGCCAATACGGGTCGTAAAATCCAAACCCAGTCAAGAAGTTTCCCGGTGCATTGTGTCCGAAAGCAGCATATCCGAGCACCCCACACAGCATATAGAACACAGTAGACGCCATGATTCCGACGGCTGTGGCTACCTTCATTTGTTTGTTCTCAGGCGGACTCGATTTTAATGTGTCCTGCAATTTTTCAAGAACCTCTCTTGAGTCTCAACTTATACTCATAATAATAATAATGCACTGGTCACATTAGAAAAAAGGTTTGCTATGAGTGAGATTATACTGGGTACGTCTGTTTGTTTATATGTTACTTACCTGAATTTCAATGAGGACAAAGCAAAACGAATAGGCGAAAGCAACATCTCCAAGGGCAGAGAAAGTGTTCCACATTTTCTCCATGCCGGAAAAGCTTGGTCCAACCGGTATTCCTGTCAGACCCGTCTTCGCAATTCCGTGTTCTGTTAACCATAAGAAAATACTTAGAGCTGATAACAAACGTACCTAGTAAAATTTCACTCATAGCAAAAGTGACTAGCATGGTCTAGGGAAACAACTAAATTAGGATTTACTGACCAGCTATCTTGGCAACTGAGAGGCCGATGCCAATCAACGAATAGGAGAACGACATGATAGCAGCAACTATTGATATCGGCGATAGTTTATGGAAATTAGGAATTTGGCTTAAGAGGATCTGAATGACGGCGAAAATCACCATGAACATGTTGTTGCTTACATGACACCCTGCTTCGTGGCCGTGTGTATGGAAACAGTTGGATCTTTTGATTGCGCTGATAAATGATAGTTAAAAGGATTAATATCGGCGAAGTTACATAAAGGGAAAGAAGTTGGCATTGTTGTGAACTTACGCCATGCTGATCGCGGTTGTGGTCGTGTATCCTATGGTGATTCCGACTAGAACACCATACTGAGCTATGCCACAAAGCTTGTATTGAAGTGGTCCTGTGTAAATACAAGTGTTAATGAAATGTTTTTAATCATGTTTAAACATTGGTAGCATGTTTATTATTAAGACTTTTATGATATGTCGATGTTTAATGTAACTAATGTAATACATGATTTTGCTTCATTGTACATTCATTGGATATGTAAATTTTAGGAAGGGTTTTTAAGGGAATATATTAGTCTTTCAAAGTTTGATTCTGTCTTTTTGAATACTTTTAGATATTAAAAGATATAATTTGTTTATAGATTATGATGTTTTTTTATGGTATATATTCCTTTATTTTATGCGTGGCGCTTTTAATGTTTCTATAAATTCGGTAGCTCTTTATTAGTTTTTAGTGTTGTTTGCTTGTCGATTGTGTGTTGTCGAGCCGGGGGTCTCTCTGGAAGCAGTCTCTCTATCCGCTAGGATAGGGATAAGATATGTCTACATCCCACCCTCCCCAGACCCTACTCTTAACTTTGCTAATTGTGGGATTTACTGGGTAAGGTTGTTGTATTTAGACCGGGTAATGTGCTCTCATGCCCCATGCCATATAAACTTATTAAAGCCCCAAACACTAAGGGGCTGTTTGGCTGATTAAGTGCTGAATCATTAAGAGGTCTGAATGGTTAAGTGCCGAATCATTAAGTTGGACCTCTTAATGGTTAATTTTCTTATCCCACATTGGTAGGAGAGTCTCATTAAGTCAACATATTTCAGTGCTTAATGATTCAATGCTTAATGGTTCAGCAACATCCCAAATCTTAATGGTTCAGCCTTAACCATTCCATTTAGAAGCTAAAACAAACACGCTGAATATTGAATCATTCAGTACTGAATGGTTCAGAGCCTCATTAAGAGGCTTACCAAACAACCCCTAAAACATGATAGCTAAGGGGGGTACCAACAACCCGGCTACGGGCATAAGGGGGAGGGGTGTCGGGACCACCTAAAAGCAACCAATTGTTTTTGTTTGTATCTAGTTAAATAACAACATGATAGTTAAAGATGGATTAGTTAAAACCCAGTTGGATGCATGAGAGTGACTTGGCGCTTTAACGCCTTAATAAGCATGATCTTAATATACTAAAGGGGTAACTTTGCTAAATAGTAACATAGTTTTAGGAGTGTTCTAATCAAGTCACTCATAAAAAAAATTGTTCCAATTAGGTAATTAAAGTTATTTTAATGTTCTAATCATAGATAATTTACCTATTAAGAAGGTCATCAATCCATATGACTTTTATTTGGTTATTTTTTTTAAATGTTGACTTGGATTATCAATAACAATATGGATTAAAAAATTGGGAAATATATTTTTAACATTTCGAAAAATTTAGGAAAAATAAGATTACGAAAAAAATATGAAAATTAAAAAAAATTACAAAGAAAAATTTAAATAATTATAAAAAATTATGTAAAATTATAAAAAAGTAAAAAAAACTAACGGAAAAAGTAAAAACAAATTGCCAACTTTTTTAAAAATGGCAAAAAAATATTAATTGTTCTCAATTGTATAATTAAAAAAAATTTAAAATTAAAAATATAAACATTTTTTAAATGTTCGCATTTTTTAAAATTTTCACAATTTTTATGAAACATTTTTTTCCCAATTAAATAAGTCAGCTTTACTTTTATGTTGTAATCAGGTCACTAAAGTTTACTTAAATGTTCCAATCATAGATATTATACATGCTATTCAGGTAAACTATATAGGATTAGAACATAAAATAAATTTTAATGACTTACTTAGAACAAATATTTATATGAGTGATCTAATTGAAACAGTAGTAAAACTTGATTAGCATTCTATAAAATATTCCCTATAGTAAAAAAACACTTATGAATAATCTTCTAATTCCCATTTCACCTTCATCCGGTCATTTCTCAATATTTTTCTGTTCTTATAGTTAAGTAGACTAATTTTACATATTAATAGGGGATCACGGAGGTGTCTGTCTTCTTGATACGTTTACCTACTTATAATTCGTTTATTTTTTTATTTTAATTTAATTTTTCACAGTTCTTAAAAAAATAAAGTTAACGTTTTAGACAAATTAAAAAAACGAGTATTAACCAATGATGTTGTAGCCCAGTGGTTGCAACGGAGGTGGGAAGGTTTACCCACATTTGTGGGGTTCCTGCCCAAGGTCTCAGGTTCGATTCCGTCTTTCACCGAAAAAATAACCATTGGGTTTGAAAGAAGAAACCCGCGTAGGTAAGGATTCGATCATGGTCAGATGTAACTTTCTAACCAAGGGTTTACCGCTAAAACACACTTTAAAAAAACGAGTATTAACTTCAAAATAACTTATGAATCTGTTATGAGAAAATTAATATTTTTTGGAGTTTTGTTATTAAAGTAACTTAAATAAATGTCAATATGCAACATTTACTTGCAATTTATTAGAAACGAAAATAAATCTATATCTATACTAGATTATAAAGGAGGAGGCATGAACAAATATGTTCAATTTGTCCAATGTTAAAATGGCATACTAAGGGTTTCTTTACAATTTTCTAAATTTTACCACATTTCTTCCCTAAATACCCCTACAAGATAATCAACTTTTATATGAAAATAGAACTCACCAAAACTTAATAAACACACGGGATAACAATATTTTTGAACAAATTTCATATTATGGCAATGAAAGATAAAAATTGATGTTACCACAATAATCTTATCTCAGCTAAGCTTGTATGAGTTTTAAAACTTTGCCATAATAATACTTATATTATAAACTCTTTTCATATATATGCGTCTACCCAACGACAAAGTGGGCGGGATGGTTAGGCTCACTGGCTACATTGGGCAATTTTTTAGCTGCTGGTCAAGTTGGGCAAGTCTATTACAAACTTACAAATTACAACTTTTAATTTCTGAATGGACAGTGACCTTCATATACATTGGGCAATTTTTTAGCTGCTGTTCAAGTTGGGCAAGTCTATTACAAACTCACAAATTACAACTTTTAATTTTTGAATGGACAGTGACCTTCATATGATAGTGTATACAATATCATATTATTACTACATACTTTTGTCATGTAAATAAACTTTATCATTTAACTGTGTCTTCAATGGCACGGTTATATAGATATGCAATGACCGGACAACTTACATAAGAGCAATATTTATGTTCATATTGGTTTGTTACAGTAACATACCTTTAGTTTATTAAGATTTGTTTAATAATAAGTATATTGTTTTTGTGATGAACTGCAATCAGTTGTAAGTGGCGGTGCACATCTTTTTAAAACATCAACCAACAAAAAGTAACGTTTTATTCTAAATAAAGAAAGTAACATTAGAAAATTACCGAGATTGGATTTTACAGCATCCATGTAAGTATAGTTTCTAGTGCCGGTAACCGGATCTGGTGATCGATAGCAATCCGTCAACAAAATCGAGTTATACATGGTGATTACCGAAAACAAGGCAAGGGTGATGGATCCTGCTATCCATCCAAGTTGAGCAAAACACCAAGCCAATGATAACACACCCGACCCGATTACAGCTGTTATTATATGTGCAGTTGCACTTTTCCAAGTCCCTTCATTGACAAGTAGAAACAAATAAAAAACCAACACTTGAAGAAGGTATACACTAGCGCTGTACACGAGCCAAGTCGAGCTGAGCCAGGCTAAGCTCGAGCTCGAACTTAAACGAGCCAGCTCGGCTTGGCTCGTTTTTCGGGACGTGCTGAAAAGCCGAGCTCGAGCTCGGCTCGTAAATGTTCGAGCCGAGCTTGAGATGTCTCGAGCCAGCTTGTTATTTTTTTATTATTTTTTACAAATATTTATTAATTTAAAAACAAAAAATAAAATAAGTTGCCAGAAAAATAAAATTACACATATACATGTATATTTTTTATTTTTTCTAATATTTTAAAAAATGGAATGCATACAAAAAGTATTACATGTATAATTTGTGCTTTTTTCTATTAATTGTCATATTTTATTAATTAATTAAACTTAAAAAGTTAACACTTCAACCTCCTCTCCCATATTTTTTTTTTAATTTAAACACTTAAAAATAAAATCAATACATATAAATAAAATAAATCGAGCCAGCTCGCGAGCTCACGAGCCGGGACAGGCCTAGCTCGAGCTCGAGCTCGAACTTGTTTACAATCGAGCCGAGCCGAACTGGCTCATTTTTTTCGAGCTTTTCTTTTAGCTGAGCTTTTTTCGAGCGAGCTTTTTGTACAGCCTTGGTATACACAAATCAAACTATAGAAAAATGAACTTACCTGTTCGTTTTATCCTTCCATCGTCATCAAACTTTTCACTAGGAAGGTACCCGCTGTTCGCAACCGCAAAACTCGAACCGATTTGCATATCTTCCCCTTATTTCAGAATCAAGATTGCAAGACAAATTGAGTTGGGAGAGTTGTGTTGTTCTTTGAGTTTGATCCCTCATATAGGAAACACTTGGAGAGTATTCATCACTATTTATAGTGTATCAAAAAGTGTTTTGTTGTGGGTACCTACCAATTAAATGCAATATAGATTATAAATGATTATTAAATGCAATATACATTTATTCTGATCATGTGGCCTAGTGGTAAAAGGGTCGGTTCTTTCTTTGGGGGAGCCGGGTTCGATTCCCACCGGAGGCATGTGATGGATACCCCCACCCTTGTGGTGGGGTAGGTGGTTGGGAAGTGATGGAGAGACCCTTGACCCTTGTGGTTATGGGTTCGACTCATAATCCCTCCAGGTTTTACCGGTTCACTACCGTCGTGCCTTCGGGCGGGTTTGTGGGCCGGGTTTTCCCTGGAACAGGAGACGGGTGGGCCGAAGGGCTCTGTCCGTACGGACTAGAGGCCGTCTGGGGCCCCTTTCGGTCATTGGGGGCCGCGTACAGAGTATCCGTCAATACTTTAGTTGATCGTTCAAAAAAAATACATTTATAATATAAGGCGCGTAAAAACAAACAAATTCTTAATTTGTTTTGAGTTGTAAATGAAATTATTTATGTTAAACATTGTAAAGGTTTATTATATTTTGTGTTATTGGTGGTTTTTTTTAAAAGATTTAATAGTTTAAAAGTGATCCTAGAGGCCTTTCTTACCGGTTGTGTTGCAACATCCGAATCAAAAACTAAGTTAGTAGGTGAAGATAATTAGGGGAAGCATTTGTATGATTGAGGTTCTTACCGGGTTCTGATCTAAAGATAGAATTAACCAAACCGGTTTCATATATACGCAAATCCCGGGAGGTGCTACAAACTCACTGTTTTTTTTGCTCAATAGTGTAAATTTATGCTTTTCATTCGAAAATTTTATCAGTGTTAAGTTTGGCCCCTCTGTTTTAAGGGTCTCGTAACTTTCGGCTCCATGGAAGTTTTTCTCGAGCTTCGCCGCTGTATATGCGAAGTGTAAAATACATGTATAGGGGAAACATCAAATGAAAACTCGTATGTTTCGTGAGAACCTTGAAAACTCCGTAAAAAAACAACCAGAATAAAATAAAAAATAGAATTCAACCATTATTGTTAAAATACAACATAAAAAATTACATGTATTTGGAAATAAAAAAAATATACATGTGTAAGTATGCATTGGTAAATTAGAGAGAAGATTAAAAAATTGGAGAGTATGTAAGAGCATTCACAACCCATCCTCCATTTCCTCTCTCATTCTTAAATTTTAAGAAAATCTCATAAAAACTCACTCCATCAGTCCATCCCAACCCCTTTCCCCATACCCCATTTTTAAAATTTACAAAAAACCTATGTTGAGCCCCCATATATGGGGTCTTCCATCCTTCCCACATATCATTTAATAATAACTTGGCGGGAGTGACACTTTTTATTTCGGTACTTATTTCCAATTCGTATAGTATTTGTTGTAGCATCATTGTGGTGGATATACGTCATAAGCGTTACACATGTCTAGTAACTAAAAAGATTTAATATTTAAACTGTAAAGTACTTTTAAGAAACATTTGATAAAATAAAGTAACATACGAAAGGAAAAATAAGTATTAATAAACATAAAAGTTGAGAAAAATAAAAGCTAGTGAACTACTTGAATCGTGAGATCAATTTAGTCATACACGTTCCAAGTCACCGGTCGTCATGAAGAACGATCACTGAAATTTCTTGTATATCTCCATGTTTGATTATTACATCTTTTGGTGAGGATGAGTTTCCTCCATTTTATCCTATCTAAAGTGTCATCAAATATGTCTTCTTTGTCATTTTCATCAGAATTGTTTAGATCAATAACTTGACTCCATTTTCATTAAAAGAGCCTCTTAGATCTCTTTCTATTAATTTCATGCATCTGATCCTTAAAATAAATTAAAAATATTTAATACACATGTTAATAGAAGATGAAATAAATGTTGATATTACATATTCACTAAATTCATGTTGAATATCAGATTTGTAGGGACTAAACATTGCACCATAGCAAATAATCTCAACACTATTATCACCATTATCTTGCAATAAAACACATATAATATACCACATAAAATAATAGCCATGTTAATATTAAAAAAATAAACATTAATAAATACAACCTTAGACGCTACTTTAGACGCTTGTATGGCTATTAATTTGTTCATCTCCGTATGTTTTTTTATCTAAATGAATCTGCAAAACCAAAAAGTTAACAATTAAATGATTAAGATATATATAAAAAGGTATAATTAGTAAAATGAGACGAATGAAAACTATAAACTAACAAATAGCCAACGTTAGAAGCTTCAACTTTTGAATTCAGTATCCATGCCTACGTATTTTAGCAAGTGAAATAGGTTTGCATTAGTATGTATTTATAGAATAAACTTTAGTAGGTTAGCACATGGTTTAATTTTCAAATTCATGATTTTCCACCACTTTAAATTATGAAATTTTGTTAAACTTTAGTAGGTTAGCACACGGTTTAAATTTTGAAACTGATGATTTTCCCACCCTTTTAAAATAGAAAATTTTGTTTATCTATGACTAAAGTGTAAAAAATTATTGTGTTTCTATGGATACCGAATTCAGCGCATTTTTTTTAAACTTTGTTAAAAAGAACCCTTTTAAATTAGGGAGTTTTGTTGTTATTAACATAGATGTTCATATCACATGGATATATAATATGCATCATGTGTTTTCTACCAAATTGATGCAGCTGAGGTTTTTAAAAGAAATTTACCTACAATTAATATCTACAATGCATTTTTATATTTTTTTCCAAACTTAATTATTTTAAAGTTTTATATATTTAGCTATTTATGTATATTTAAAAGTTTAATGAGATTTCTTTTAGTTAATTATATTTATGTGTATACCTATTAATATATGCATGCATACCCACTTGAAAAATATAAATTAGACATGTTGGACAAAATACACTAATTACACCTATTAGTATCCTTAATAAGATGATTAAAGACTATTAAAAGTGTTGAAACATCAAAATAAACTAACATGACTAAGGTGGTAAAATAAAGTCCACTAGTTTAGTAGAAAACTGTTAATCTTGAAAGATGGAACGGAAAAATGTAACTTTTATAAGTTAAAGGACTATTTTTGTAGCTTTAAAAGTGGTGGGACTTATAATGATATTTTTAGAAACTTGTATCTAAAAATATAACTATGGAAAGTTTAGTGTCAAAAGTGTAAAATGATAGCTTTTCAAGGTAGATTTGGTAAATACTAGCAAATATACATATGTATCTTGTATCAATCAATCAATCAATCCCATACCCAGTGAAATCCCACGAATAGAGAACTATTGGTAGGGTCTGGGGAGGGTAAGATGTAGACAGACCTTACCTCTATCCCTGATAATAGAGAGACTGCTTCCAAAGAGACCCTCAGCTTAATAATAATAATAATAATAATAATAATAATAATAATAATGATAATAATAATAATAATAATAATAATAATAAATAAAAACAATAAAAAATAAAAATAATTAAATAAAATAATTATAGTGGTAATAATATTTTAAACTACCAATATCACCAAGATGTTGAAAAGATTACATGGTAAAATGGAAAACATATACCACTATAAAGAACATATAAAGCACACGGCAACAATCACATGTAAAGACCAACAAAAAAGTGTGTGAGCAAATTTTATTTCCTATGACACATCTATCAACTCTTATGAACCTATCCTAGCTGTCTTTAACCTTAATCCTATGTCTCCACAAGCTCCATCCTGGACCATGTCCTCAGAGAGATGTAACTCTTGTAAATCTTTCCAAATCCTTTCATCCCGCGTTAACCTGGGCCTACCCCTACCCATCCTTCCCTCCACAGTGAGGTTTTCCACCACTCTAACTGACTCCGTCGTCTGTCTCCTCTTCACATGTAGAAATAAAAATGTATTTTTATAAAATGGAGTTTTATAAAAATATAGAAATTTCTAACATGTGGAAATATATAAAAACAAAGGTTTTTATAAAAATGTTAGACAAATTAAAAACTTGAAATAACTTATATAAAAATGAACACTTTTATATAAATGGGAATATAAAAGTGTTGGAGCATTTTTATATATAAGTAACCAAGTCTTGGTAATAAAAATACAAATGTGTTTATAAAACTTCCAAGTAATATATGTAGAAATTAAAAAGGGGAAATAAACTTCAAGAATACATATATTGTGAAACTTGGGAAAAATTAACAATATATGAATATAAGTTAAGTAATCGGATATGGACATATTAACGGACTGAGATGTATAAACGAACAAATAAGTATTTGTATTATTACGTCTAAGGATATAAGAACATATATTTTATCGGACTTAAAATATATAATCCGGGTGAAAGATACATAACACTTTCCTAAGTGTTGGAAATTATTCGTGGGAAAAAAATAACGTAAATAATGTAACGATTAAACATTTAAAACGAGCGTATGGACTTAACAACAAAAATATATATTATTGAATCGACGAAATCCTAGTGTCTTTACTTAATGGGAAAGTAAATATACGGTATGGTGAGTCGAGTCGAGCGTAGAAAATACATTATTGATCGACAAGATCTTAGTATATTTATTTAAATGGGAAAATAAATATACGGTAAAGTGAGTTGGGTCGAGTGTTAAAAATATTATATCGAACAACGAGATCTTTAGTATAACTATTTAATGGGAAAATAATTATACGTTAAGTAAAGTTGAGTCGAGGATAATATTATACAAGTTAAGAAATATTCATGAAAATATAAGTGTAACTTGTAAAAAGGGTAATCCATCACCAACGAACCTAGGATATACGTTTAATTAAACGGGGAATTGGATTAAATCGTGGTTTGGGAGTTGGACGTACAACTTGCCGAAACGCAGGCACTATAGGTTTAGTGACTTATACGTCTAGGACGTTTGTAGGTGTTGATCCCGGACGAACTATTCTCTATTCAGGCTTGTGCACTTGTTGAGGTGAGTTTCACGGCCCCATTTTAAACTGTTTTACGTTTTTGGGGGAAAGATATGTTAGGGAAAATGTGTGACAGGATAAATTACTTGAGTAGTGATCGCCACTCGGGGTTGAGTTCTTTCTTCTGTAACCATTAATTCAGGGAAATGAAACCGAAGGAATATTTGGATAGTACTATTGGTGCCTGACAAGGCCCACCCCTAATCGATAGAGTCGATTATGCATCGGCGTATGCCACGGGTGCACGTATTCTGAAATTAAGTCGTTGGATTCCGAGAAACGACTTGGAGCGGGACATTATTACTCTTGTTTGGTTATGGGCTCAAGTAGATTGTAGGAATTTGCAACTCCTATAATGGTCACAACATGTGTTATTTCCCAAAAGTAAAGTTTCGGAAACAAAAATCTGTGAACTCACCAATATTTATATATTGACGTCTTTTTAAACATATCTTTCAGGTAAATGAATGATGGAGGATTGCGCGGCTAGTTTGGTTGGGGGATCTCACTCTCATGCGTCGGATGTTTTGAAGGGGTTTCACTTTTATTTCCCAAGTGTTGGGATATATTTGGGAAACCTCCGTTATTGTATTAAACAATGTGGTTTATGGTGATGTAAACTTAAAACTTGGTTTCGACGCATTAATAAATGATCCATTTTCTTAATTACTTATAGTTTGTGTTAATCTTGACTTTATACCAATGAACCGTCACGCCCCGCCCGCCCTCCCTCCCTCCTCCCTCCCCGTAACTTTTTATCACTAACAGGTTATTTTTTTATCACTAAAGTTTCATCAATAACAACTTAATCTTCAACGATAAATGACCTTCGATATCAACTTGTAAATATTGGTAACTTAACATTAGTGGCAAGTTTTTTCATGCTCACTTTTGCACTGACGTCACATATCATATATTATATTAAATTATTAAGTTTCTTAATAGTAAAGACTAAAGTTCAACAATATTTAATGGTTCTTAGTAGTCCATCTCTCATCACTAACTCTTATCAGCAAGAAGTCTTCTTTCAACAGTTTTCAACTCCATAAAGAGCAAACACTTAGGTTTTATAATTAGTTCTAAGGATCATAAACTAAATTAAGGGGGATGGAGTGTCACCAGATTTGGTCAGGGGTGCCCCACTATCAGCACGGTAACACCTCCGCTACCGGTGCTGGTCGTGGGTCCGTGGACCTTTTTCTGGTTCTATTCGACAGGATGGTAACATGATTATTAATTGCAACTGTCATATTTATATGTTTTTTAATTCGTATTTTGATTGTTTCAGAATTTTTCTTAATTCAAACGGTCATATTTTGTGACCGGTTTTTTCAAATGGTTATATGTACAAAACATATTTACAGTTTAAGATAAACAAAGAATACAAATTCTCTCATATTTTCCTCCATACTTTTAAAAAAATGAGTGACGTTGAAGTTGAAGAAGATCAAATTTGCATTCCCCCGCTTGAAGTGCAACCGATATTAAACTCAACTGATAGTGGCCTTGAGTTTTTCATGGACATTGCCAAGCGAGCCGTAGAGGAAGACAAAGCAACATCTAAACAGAGATATGTGCCATGTGATCGCGAGAGAGGCAATATGCGGTTAATGGATGATTGTTTTTCCAACATACCAAAATACACCGAGGCACAGTTTAAACTAAGGTATTGCATGTTGAGACGTCTATTTCTAAAAATTGTAGCAGATGTTGAAGCAAACTTCGAATTGTTTAGAGATGGCGTGGACGGTCGATTAGAAAGAGTTTTACGCCCATACAAAAAGTATTTCAGCATTGAAAGCATTTTGATATCCGACCGATCCAAAGGAAAAGAAATTCATTAGGGCACAAGAGGTGGCAAGGAAGGATGTGGAACGAGCGTTCGGAATATTAAAAGGGAAATGGGGAATTACCAAACGACCCTTGAGGCCGAAAACCATTGATAGGTGTAGCGTTATCGCCGATATGTGCATGATATTGCACAACATGATCATTAAAGACGAGGAGCGTGCGATATCACCGATCCACATACGCGATCCCCCGGTCCATCCAGTGTTGGATGACGATGCCTTTGCGGAGTTGATAGACTCCGATATGCATTTCCGACTTCGAAATGATCTCTTGGAACATCTAGCTGCACTTGATCTACCGTACCTCGAAGTGGATGCCGAATAGTTTTTCTTTTATTCAGTTTATTTTTAATTTATGTGTGTTTGCAATTTTTATGTTTTATTTACTTTTAATATTGTAAGTTTGCAGCCTCATTATTCCCACGTGCAACCTATAACTATGTTTAAGGCTTGTGAGTGTGGAGGATGGCCTATTCTTTGGGGATCGTCCTCCACATCTGCCTCCACGTTAACATGGGGCAAACTCATCATCTAATGTGATGGAGCAAGGGTGTGGGTGATAGACTTCTTAGCTCATCGGGCTGTCTTAATCATTCGCTACTTAGGTACATGGGGAAATCAGTACAAAGGGGAAGTTTTGACTCAATCGACCGGGGAATCATGCTTAGTCAAGGGGTAAGATGAATGTACTTACCTGCTCATTCATTCGATAAGAGAGGGATTGGAAGAAGAAGTCTAAGGTTGTTAAAAATATAAGTCTAAAACTATAATTCATATGTTTGAGTTGTTACTAGGTTAGGTCTGGGCTTCTTATGGGCCTATATGGTTTGTGGTGTTATTGGGCTAATATTGATTTGGACCTGTTGCATTATTAATGGGCTTATTTGGAGTTTATTATATTGTTGTTGAGAAAGTCTCTCGGGCTTTAATCTTAGCCATTGATCAAATGAGGATTGGACAATTGAGATTTGGTCGATCATATTAGCTGGTGGATGCTTCGAGGCCTTGCTATAAAAGGATTGTTATTATTATTTTTTATTCATTCTCTGATATTTTTGTATTTTGTTCTTCTTCTCCAGAGCTAGGGTTTTTCTGGTGATTGTTGTCTATTCTAGGGTTGAATCCCTGTGTATTTAGTTGTTCTAGTCTTGATCATCTTGGTGATCATCGTCTGTAATCTTTGGTCTGTAAGTCGTAGAGTTTATTTCTTTACAGATCTTCAACTGATCTTATCAATCAGTTGAGATCTAGACTTTGTAATATTCTTATCTAGATTCTTCTATTGTTGAATCCAGTATTGGGTATTTGGGGGCAAATATTTTAGGGTTGGTTAATAATATATTTTGTCACCGTTTTGTCGCCTACTTCTGTTGTTGCTTGATATTCTTGTTTCTGAGTTTGTGTTGGCTCATATTTGGTTGTGGATTGTTTATATCATAAAATTTTTCATGGTATCAAAGCTATTGGCTCTTTTATCATTATTTTCAAATAAAATCCTGGTTATTTCCGTTGCATATATTGGATCTAGGTCTCGTTGCTTAGATTTGTTGTTCTGGTCTGAGATCTAGTGTTTTAGATCTCATCTTTTTGTGGTTGTTTTGTAAGGATCTGGGATTTGTCTTGGATCTGGAGTCAACGGATTGTTGGCATCTATGGAGGTATTGTCTATTGATTGATTAGATAGGAAGCATTGCAACCAGTAAGTTGTTTCTGTCCTTTCTTTGTTTGTATGGTTGCTTGCTTGAGCTGTTAGAGTACTCTGTAAGCATTCTTTCTCTTGTCTCTTGTGTCTAGGCGTCTGTGGCCGGGTTATGGGGACCGGCGTTGATCATTACTTGTTGTGTTTATTTGTTTGTCTTGTGGTTCGTGTTACTGTTTGTCTTATTGGTTAATATCTTAGTGTATCTGTGTTTTACTTGCATATATTCTATTATATTCGTATATACTTTCTTAGTTAGTTAAAGAACTCCTGTACAAAGATCTGCGTGGGCACCCTTGAGTGATGAACCCATGATCTGACCCCTCGTACGGCTTCATTCTCTAGGATTGTTTTTTTTTTTTTGTTCTTGTTTTCTGTATGATTTCAGCCCCGCTGATGGTTGTGCGCATATAGTGTATATATGTGTGGCCCTCGGGGGGGAGTAAATTTGCACTAATTTTAACGTTATTTTACTAATTTTGTGAAAATAACGTTAAAAATGACGGACGGTTAAATATGCATCAGGTGGTGACGTTGATAGCCAAAAGACAAGGGGGTACATGCACCAATCGGGTTTGTCCCGATTGCCAAGTGTTACGTGTCTTATGTCTAAGGCTTGATACAAAACCACTATTAAGCCGGGGCTCTCACTGGAAGCAGCCTCTCTATTCCCACAGGGTAGAGGTAAGGCTGTCTACATCTTACCCTCCTTAGACCCTACCTTAGCTTTTGCTATTGGTTGGATTAACTGAGTATGATGAATGAATGAATGAATGAATGAATGAATGTTTTCTGTGTGATTTGTTGCTTATTGTTTGGTTGTTCTGTGACTCATCGTGACTGGTCCTGTTGTTGGTCCACAAGGAACAGGAAGACAACAAGATCCTCAAGGTCCTCAAGGACCACAAGATCCTGGTCCTACTGATCCTTCTGGACATGTTGGTATACTGATTAGTAAACTAGACATTAGTGATCCATTTTACCTACATCTAATTGATACCAGCAGTTTGTCTATTACTAGTATAAAACTGAAAGGTAGTGATAACTACTCTGTGTGGTCTAGTTCTATGAAATTAGCCGTAGATGCTAAAAACAAGTATGGTTTATGTATTAGGTCTGAAGATGATGACATGTTAGCTAGACAATGGGATAGGTGTAATTATGTTGTCTTGTCATGGCTTTTGAACTCTGTTAGTGAGGAACTATATTTGGGTCAAGTTTTTTCTAAATTTGCTAGTGAAGTATGGTCTGATTTAAAGGAAACATATGATAAAGTGGATGGGTCAGTTGTCTTTAATTTGTATCAAAACATTAACAGTGTTAAACAAAATGGTAGTACTGTCTCTTAATATTATCATAGGTTAAATAGCATGTGGAAGCAATTAGATGTCATCTTACAGTTACCTACTTGTACCTGTAAGGCATCTATAGACTTCAATGATTTTAGTGCTCTCATAAAGTTGATGCAGTTCCTGATAGGTCTAGATGATGTATACCAACCAGTTAGGATCACCTTATTAACTAGAGAACCTTTACTAAGTATTAAAACTGCTTTTTCTATTGTCTCAAGAGAGGAGTCTCACACGGGTTCTGTTGGGACTTCCAAAGGTCAAAATGTTGCTTTTCTATCCAAAACTAATCAAAATTATGATAATAAAAGAAAAATCAATAGAGGACCAAACCCAAATTTGAAATGTACCCACTGTAATATGTTGATACATACAGTTGATAGGTGTTACGAACTAGTTTGTTACCCTCCATGGTTCAAAAAGAAACCTGGTAGTCAAAATTTTAAACCTGGTGTTTCTCACAATATTTAAAGTAATAAACAAGGGGCCTCCTCTATTGCTACTGTTTCTGGTTCTGCTTTGCCTTTCTCAATAGAACAAGTGTCTAAGATGTTAAGTCTGATTAGTGAAAAGGGTGGAGTTGATTCACAACACTCCAATGTTGGAGGTAGGAGTGTGAGTATTGATGGTTTTTCAAGCATGTCTTGTTTGTCTAAGTTGAAAAAAATCTTTAAAATTTTTTCTAACTGTTCTAGTTTTGTAAAAAACGTAATAAGTCATAGTTGGATATCAGACTCTGGTGCAAACCAGCACATGACTAACAATGAAAAGGAAATGTATAATTGTGTTGATGTATCCAATTATGACTTAAGAGTTAAGCACCCAAATGGGACTAGTGCTAAGGTATTGTAACACCCCGACTGATGGCGGAATCATCGAGGTGCCACGTAGTGACGATTATTCAATAGCTCATGGACTAAAAGTATAAATATTGATACATTGATTAAGTAGTTTATTACATTGAAAGAAAAATACAAGATACAATAATTCTAATGTGACAACTAAAACTAAAATACAATAAATCCAACATCTAAATAAAAATTCCAAAAGCTAAAAAGGCGTCTAAATAATAACCTGAAACATGTACCAAAATAATATAGATCAATACAAAAATGTATTGGTGAGCATACCCTATATTGCATACATATAGTAGGAAAACGTTTCGGAATTCATGTGTTGCATACCGTTTGCAATTATGTTTTTAAGTAGTATCCGGGTCAAAATCAACCCTATGAAAATGAAATGAAATTTATATATATATAGTATGCGCTATTAACAGTAGTAATGAAACACATAGCAATGACCAAGGTCTCTCAACAGAGTCGCGGGGGGTATATACCATAGTACCATTCATTGAAATGCTAGGCTGCAATGGTTAATAATTTTGACAAGTCATAAATACACAAAGTAACACAAAGCAAACACATACGAGAATTGCACTTAGTGAAAAGAAATAGTAATTTGATATAAGGTACATGAGTAGCCCCAAAAAGTAAAATGAAAAGGGGGAAAGATATACTCACATTCGCTAAATAGTTATGTCACTAAAGCGTCGTGAGTGTGAATTGGTGGATCCCGAAGTCTCAACCTAAAATTATGGTATAGGTATAAGTGTTTGGACTTAAAATAAGTCTAGGGTTTCTAGTCTAAGGCAGTTAGGATGTCTAGTCTAATATGGGGTTTAACTTGTAAATAACGGTATATGTTGAAAATGCGACGTAAGTAAATATATATATACTTGATTGAAATAATATGACATATGAACTAAGGAGTAAATATGAATAATAATATTATAAGTTCATAATTGAAAGTTATGAACTAAAGTAAATGGTGGAAGTCACATAAATGTTAACTTATGTAACAACTTTGAATATTTATGTAACAACTTTGAAACATTAATTATTTGTATTTATTAATTAAATACAACCAATTAATTAGGTTAGTGAAAGAAATTTTAAATAAGATAAATAGTTTAAGTTTATACAATAATAGATTTATGAAGTCATAAAATGATCTAAATAATTTAGAAAATATTTTACAAATATTTTTAAATGACTTAATGAATATATAAACACATAATTATCATAAATTTCACATAAAAATTTAAAGTTCATCAAAATATCAAGAATTTTATTGAAAATAATGTATTATGACCCAAAATGGTCAAAAATAATTTTTAGATAATTTTACTAACAAAAAATGATTTTATATTATATTTATTTTCTAAAACTTAAATAAAGAATTAAATTCGATAAAAGTACAAAACTAATACAAATCAGGTAGCAAAAAATCATAATCATTATTCTAATATAATAAATAGGTTTTCCACAAATATTTACATTAAAATACATTATATATGATTTTTAATGAATTAATCATGATTTAATCAAAATAAAATTATTAAAACTATTGCAACGGCCACAAAATCAGAATAGAAACTATTTCCATGTCATAAATATCATCTAGAAGCTAAGGTTAGAATTTCATGATTTTTAGATAACATATGAATTAGTTAAAATTTCATGATTTGTATTTGAATGTATCTTAATTGCTACTTATATTATAAACAGGCTTCCTTCTTCTGTCTTTCTAGGTAAGAGTCTTTTTCAGGTTGTGTATGGGTTCCCCCCCCCCCCCCCTCGTCACTTAAAAAACTTTGGATGTTTGTGTTTTAGCACTGTCTTAAATGAGTCTGATAAGTTGTTTAGTTGTGCTGATAAGTGTGTTTTAAAAGGGTATTCAAGTTTTAAAAAGGATTACAAATTATGGAACTTGGAATCAAAACAAATTGAATATTCTAGAGATGTAAGGTTCTATGAAGAAATATTTCCTTTCAAAAACAGTTTAGAAAACTTATAACCTAACATAGTTTTTGAAAATTTAAATCATATAAATTTTTTTGATAGTTTTGATTCAGATAACATTGAAAGTTTCAAAGTGACTAAGGGGTCTAAACTTCCCAATGATGAATGGGGAAACAAAGATGCTTATGTTGAGTCCACTAGTCAGCAACCAGGGTTCACTCCCAGGGCTGACAATGACTGTGACTTTGGTCAACAGTCTAACCCAGGTTGTAGTGAACCTGGGAGGGTAGACCATGACGTGGGCTTAACAAATGATGAGACTTGTCCACCTAAGGGAAGTAGTGTTAGGAAATCTAGTAGAGTGTCTAACTTTCCCAAAAAGTTTAATGAATATGTTGTTGAAGGGAAAGTAAAGTATGGGATTGAAAAAGTAGTTAACAATGCAAACTTGTCTTTTGAAAACAAAAGTTTTATTTATGTTTTGAATAAGTCTGTTAAACCTTCTTCTTACTATGAAGCAGCCAAGGATTCCAAATGGGTTGAGGCTATGAATAGTGAGATGGAAGCTTTGCATAGAAACAATACATGGGTCTTGTCTGATTTGCCTGTCGATAGAAAACCCATAGGTTGTAAGTGGGTGTTTAAGATTAAGTACAAGTCTAATGGTGAAATAGAAAGGTATAAGGCTAGGCTTGTAGCTAAAGGGTATAACCAAAGAGAAGGTCTTGACTTTGTAGAGACCTTCTCACCTGTTGTGAAGATGGTTACCATTAGGACTGTTATAAGCCTAGCAGTTCAGAATAATTGGACCTTGTACCAATTAGACATTAATAATGCCTTTCTATATGGGACCATTACTGAAGATGTATACATGACCTTACCTGAAGGTTATTATTCCAAAGATGAAAGCAAGGTTTGTAAATTGGTTAAGTCTTTATATGGTCTTAAACAAGCACCAAGAAAATGGAATGAAAAATTGACCAATGTGTTAGTTGAAATTGGTTTTGTGCAAAGTGTTTGTGATCATTCTATGTTTGTCTTGTCTAGCAATAGTGTCTTTCTTATTTTGCTGGTCTATGTTGATGATATTATCATAACTGGAAATAATGTTTCTGAAATAGAAAATGTTAAGAAGTTTTTTAGTACAAATTTCCTTATAAAAGACTTAGGGAAATTGAAGTATTTTCTTGGAATAGAAGTATTGTATTCTGATCAGTCTGTATGTTTATCACAAAGGAAGTATTGTTTAGAACTTCTTAGTGAGTTTGGTTATCTTGGATGTAAACCTGTACATAATCCCATTGAACCAAGTTATGTTATGAATGTTAAAAATTGGAGAAATGATACTGTATTAGATAACATAACTGGATGTTAAAAGTTAATAAGGAAACTTATATATTTGTCTTTGACTAGACCTGATATCAGTTATGCTGTTCAGTGTCTAAGTCAGTTCATGCATCACATCAACCCACCAAGGGACATCTTCAAATGGCATTAAGGTATTTGAAGGAATCTCCTGGAAAAGGAATTTCATTCTCCAAGGATGATAATTTCCAGTTAACTGGGTTTGTTGATGCTGATTGGGCCAAGTGCCTTATTACCATGAAGTCTATAACTAGTTATTGTGTGTTTCTGGGAAGTTCCTTAATTTTCTAGAAAAGCAAGAAGCAAAGCACTGTCTCTAGATCATCAGCCGAGGCTGAATATAGAGCAACGTGCTCTGCAACTTGTGAGTTAATGTGGCTTAAAAATCTATTATCTGAACAAAATGTTGAAGTTAAATTGCCACTTAAATTATATTGTGATAGTAAGGCTGCAATTTCTATTGCTGCTAATCCTGTGTTTCATGAGAGAGTTAAACACTTGGAGTTGGATATTCATTTTCTTAGGAGAAAAATTGCTAATGGGTTTATTGAAACACTAAAGATCAGCTCAAAAAATCAGGTTGCTGATGGTTTGACTAAGGGTCTGAATATACAACAACATAAAAATTTTTGTGTTGACTTGAAGATGGTTGATTTGTTCAAACATATGAATTAAGGGGGCGTATTAAAAATATAAGTCTAAAACTATAATTCATATGTTTGGGTTGATACCAGGTCTGGGCTTCTTATGGGCCTATATGGTTTGTGGTGTTATTGGGCTAATATTGATTTGGACATGTTGCATTATTAATGGGCTTATTTGGAGTTTATTATATTGTTGTTGAGAAAGTGTCTCATGCTTTAATCTTAGCCTTTGATCAGATGAGGATTGGACGGTTGAGATTTGGTCGATCATATTAGCTTGTGGAGCTTCGAGGCCTTGCTGCAAAAGGATTGTTATTATTATTTTTTATTCATTCCTTGATATTTTTGTATTTTGTTCTTCTTCTCCAGAGCTGGGGTTTCTCTCGTGATTGTGGTCTATTCTAGGGTTGCATCCTTGTTTATTGAGTTGTTCTAGTCTTGATCATCGTCTGTAATCTTTGGTCTGTAAGTCGTAGAGTTTATTTCTTTACAGATCTTCAACTGATCTTATCAATCAGTTGAGATCTAGACATTGTAATGTTCTTATATGGATTCTTCTATTGTTGAATCCAGTATTGGGTATTTGGGGGGAAAATATTTTAGGGTTGGTTAATAATAGATTTTGTCACCGTTTTGTCGCCTACTTCTGTTGTTTGATATTCTTGTTTCTGAGTTTGTGTTGGCTCATATTTGGTTGTGGATTGTTTATACCATAAAATTTTACAAAGGTGTATTAACTTATGTATAATACCTCTGTATGTACCAAAGTAGTAAACATTAGAAGTATACCAGCAAAGCTCGAACAAATGAGAGTGTGTATTCTTTCGGGAGGATACCGAGCCGAGCCAAGCGGTTAATTAATATTGAATATATATATATATGTGTGTGTGTAAAAGTAAAATTGAAAATAATACTAAAATTAATAAACCTAAATTTACATTAAAAAAATACACTTAAGCGTTAGGAGTTTGTTGGCTAAATTGGTTGAAAGCATTGAGGGTTTGTTGGAAACCCGAAAATGTTGACCAATTCGGATTGATTTGTACAGCGTAGACGGGTGTTATGTACGGGGTTGGATTCGGGTTGTTTTGGTATGGATTCATGATGAGGTGGAGTAAAAAAGTTGTGAGTTAAGATGGATTTTTATAAAGATTTGAGAGATTAGAAATATTGGTGTAAAAATGGGAGTTTTTATGTACGGCTAATTTTTTACACCTCTTCCTTTACACATTCTACACCCTTTTATACATTTTTTGAACTCCTTTAAAGTTTAACTCTCAACCTCACCCAAGTGAGAATTTCTTCTCTACCACTAGGTTATAACCTAAGTAGCAAAAAAAAAAAAGGAGCTAAAAGGGTTTTTTTATAGGGGTAAAATTGGTCTTTTTTATAATATAGCCGTTAAAAAATGGACCGTTTGCCATCATAAATACTCCAACGTTCAAAAACAGGCATGTCACTTTCTTCTAGCACCAGAAGTTTTTGACAGGGACAAGCTCAAGGAGAGCGGTGTGGCCGTCTCTCGCCGGTCCTAGACCGGGGGACGAGCCCCACACCCATCAACATAATAGCTTAACCTCAACCACATCTATCTAAATAGACATAATGTTTATAAAAGGTCACTTTATACAAATAGCGACATGACTCTGAATAGGCATATACTCATATAATGATTTTATAAGTGTACACACAAATGTTACACGTTCACGCCTTGAAATGCCAATATCTTGACATTCTTCCTTTCAATGATTATTACTTATCATATGGATAATTCCTTATCAGAATCATTGTATTTTATAGCCAAATAATCATCATGTAAGACCTAAAAAACCATAATCTTTTGAACAATCTTTAAATGTATTGACTTTTATGAATCAAAATTATTTATATATTGATTTGATCTTTGTAATTATTAAATCAGTGACACACAAAACTTCAAGCCCCATATATATTCTAATTCTATAGAAAGTGTCACACCTACCGCTCTACCCCAAATAATAAATTTGGGCATGTGTCAAAAAGCAATAAGTAGATTACTTTGAACGTTAAAGTTTGAAATTATTGGGACCAAAATAGTATTGTTTTTGCAAAGAGTCTAAATTACACTTTCTAAGAATATTTGTCTTTGAAATGTAACAAATTTTCTATGTGTTTTCTAATACGCTAAAAGATAAAAGTTGTTTCGTTTAATATGCTATTAATTGCTTTAAGTAAAAGACTATGCATAATGGGCATTATAGGGCTATGAATGAGCTTGATAACGTCTACAACACCTTCCCCTGGGCGTTATAGGGGTATGAAGGGGGAGAGACATTTTAGCATAATGCCTAAATAGTAGAAAAATATGGAAAGTAATGATTGAAAGAGCATTTAAGGGCATTAGCCATTACACATTGTTTGAAAATGCGTTATTATGCTGATGTGGTGAAAAATGTCCCTAAAAAGCATTAACCATTACGGATGGTCTTATAATTAAAAATTAAAGGATATGTCTTTCAAAGACTAATGAAACAGAGAACTTACTTTCTTTTTATCCGTAGCGTATTCATCAACAAACTCTTGTTGATTTTATAACATACGAGGTTGTATATTATGAAATAATTTTAGGTTGTACTTCAACGGTTTTGGAAATCCCTCAATTAAAAATCAAAATTGAAGTTTACTTTTGTCTCATTTTCAATGTAACATGGGGCATCATTATTTCAAAACGCATATGTAGTCAAAAGACACGAAGTTGGTTGATAGCTATTTGACCTTTTTCTTCTTTTTTTCCCTAAAAATATCAACGAGGGTATTACAGACTTCTTTCCTATTTAGGTTTGATTTTTATTATTCAGATTATAAGTATTAGACTAGATACATGGGTGATAATTGAGTCAGTTAACAGGTTGAAATTAATGGATCTAAATGTGACTCGTATACCTTTTTTTCACGAACGATTAGATCAAGCCGCAGCGTTCACACTTAAGAGCCTGCAAGACCTGGGTCGATACTGCTCACCTATGATAAAGATGCTTCCAAGTAGGAATCGCTGAAGCCTTCCATGATTCCAAAAATCTCAGCCTCCTCTTCACAGAGGGGCAAAGAGATTGGGGATCAAACATCACCTTCGTAATAAGTTACTTCGTTATTTTTGCCACAAGTGTGGTTTGAACTCAGTACCTTTCTCTGGCCTTAGACTTAACAAATTAGTATTTGCCAACTGAGCCAATGATCATTGGCATGGCTCGTATACGCTACTCCTAACATGTACATAATTAAAGATGGTGTAATCCACTACATAAAACGTGTCAAAGAGTTGTAAACAAACTAAACGAGTTTATATTTCAAATTATGAAAAACAAATAATTAATTTTTATTCTAACTTTGAAAGGTTTGATGAGTTAACTTGTTTAATTTTAAAATCTAAACCCAACTCATTCAGCTAAAAGAATTGTTGAAACACAAACATAACCATGTTTCTTATACATATAACAACTCAATTACTCAATGAAACACAAACATAACCATTTGCAATGTAATATCAATGTGCTCAGTGGCAGACCTACATAGCCCGCCCCCTTTAAAAAACCTAAATTTAGTGTAAATTGCAGGCAAAAATTCATCACTTCATAAAAGTTTGGTTAAATCCTTCGATCGCCCTCATGAAAACAAGTCTTGAGTTCACCACTTATTATGTGTTTTAGCTAATTTTATAACAAATATATGTTTTTATAGTTGTATCTTCACACATCGAGAGACATACGTACAGATTAAGTAGAATTATTATATATTTGAAGAAACACGAATCTTGGATTACCGTATAGACGCTAATCCTGGTAATGATTCTACTGTATTTTACAAAGATGTATGTTTATAAAAAAACGTGTGGGTCTAGGGATAAGACCAAGGAGTTTAAGAGACTACTGATCAGAAGAGCTGAGCCTCTAAACGTTAGTATAATAAACAAGGGGTTGAAAAAGATACGAGTGAGTTCGTAGTCTTTTTGAATGAAAGTCTTGGTGAATATCGGATGCCAACAAAAGGAGAATGAGCTCCTCCTTTTGTAGTACCTCGACGTCACACTTTCTCAGCCCATCCTTTACCCTTGATGGGGCCAGGCCCGGGTAGAGGTGTCTCTAAGTTTTTGGCCTAAGTCCCTAAGCCCAATGGTGCAAGTGGGTTTGGTAAAAGGAGAAAGTAAAAGGGGGATGTTACCGTCTTCACGATAGTACACGTGGAGTCCGCTTAGTGGACGCCTCTGGGCGGCAGACACATGGCGTCCACCTACTGGTAGACCGAGGGCGGTGGCTAATCATCCTCTTTCTTGAAACTCGAGACAAGTTGAGAAAGTCTTGTGTCAGAGAGATATCTTGGCTGGGAGGCTGCTGTAACACCCCAACCGATGGCGGAAACATCGGGATGTCACGTATTGATGATTGTTCAGTAGCTCATGGTGAATAATAAGTTTCATAAATGATTTAAATAACTTACATACAATTGTTCTAGAATTTGTACATCAAATTGAATAAAACTATACACGTATCTTCAAGCATCAATTCAAATCTTCAAGCAAATAGAACCTGAAACATGTTAAGTTGAAAATGTTTTGGGTCAACAAAAGTTGGTGAGAATTACATAGGTTTTTGATGATTGAATAAAATGTTGTGCAATTCATGTGTCATGTCAATCTAGTCCATATGTGAGAACATACTAGAAATAAATCGAGTGCATAATCAACCCTGATGACTGTTATAAAATGATACATACCATACGCTCATGGTCCAATATGTTATACGATAACAAACACCCACGTAACCTTTGTAGGAGGCACGTATCCGGGTGGGATTGTCAGTCCAATAGATCTATCAATGTATACCGTCGGCTGATCAATGTTAATGATTATGCTAGAATGGTGCTTACTCTAATCATGCTCAAGACATAATGCAACATAGAAAACACATAGACACATTGATGATTGAATTGCAATGATAATGTTATAACATGTTTCACCCCAAAAATGGTGATAAATAAAAGGGGCTATGTAAAACTCACCTTGGTAAAATGTTATATCTGTTGAGAAATTGTGTTGACCAAATGTGTCAAGTATCACC
Source organism: Ambrosia trifida (assembly GCA_028751855.1). Lineage (NCBI taxonomy): Eukaryota > Viridiplantae > Streptophyta > Magnoliopsida > Asterales > Asteraceae > Ambrosia > Ambrosia trifida. The sequence goes on along the minus strand of CM054128.1, from coordinate 13,329,073 downwards.
CTATAATAAGGTAATAAATATGTCTAAGTCTAACTAGTATACAAATGTATATGTTCTAGGGCTTCGAATTGGGGATAAACGCTCGTTTGATTATTATTAAAAATATTCGCCAATTGAGAGAAATTTAGTAAATAAATAACCAAAAATCTTTTTATAAATGTTAAATCTAGGATGGCCACAAGAATGTGTTTAAAGTATAAAAATAATTTTTATGAAATTATTTTCTTTAAAATAGATTATTTAATCTATTTATAACAAATTGTTAAAATCTAACTTTAATATTTAGAAATATTAAAATTAAATAATTTTTAGTTTAAAATTCATATTTCTGTTCTAAATGATCAGAAATAATTTGTATAAAATTTTGGTGCAAAAATAACAAAAATTGAATTTATTATGATTTAATTATGATTAAAACTAACAAAAATTGTTTAAAAATATAAAATAAATGATTTTTCTGAAATAAAAATCATTTCTGAAAAGCTTAATGTTATAAAAGCTTAGGATAATTTTTGTGGAAATTTATAAGATTGTTTTGATATTTTTATAGATTTTTATAAATAAAATAGAATAAACTTGATTTAATTATTATAAATATTAAATAAATAAATTTCAGAAAACTAAAAATTGTAAGTTAAACTTTTTCATCAGAATAAGTTAAAATAATTTTTGTAGGATTTATAAAAGTGTTTTAGTATTTTAAAATGATTTTATGAATTATAAGTAATATATATATATAGATTTTGAAAAAAAAAAACAAAATAAAAAGAAAAGAGGTGCTGTTGCCACGGGTCGAACCCGCGTGGCTTGTGTGATGGGTTCAAGACACAACCATCTGATCTGTAAGATCAGTTTGTGTTTATTTCTTGTTTTTTGAAATATAAATAACATAAACCAACTAGTGTTCTTCCCCAATTCAATATATATCAAGCCCTAACTTATGCAATAATCAAATCTAGCAAACAATAACCCGATTAATCATAGGGTTATTGTTTGTAGATGATCGATGAACAAAACCCACAAGAAAAACACGACTTACAAATACGAATTCATATATTACGCTTGGTCAACGAAGAAGTCAACTCTGCTTGATTGTTGATTAAAAACGATTGGTTAACAGAAATTGGAGGTGAGAATATGATGTTCGGCGATTAGGGATAGTCTAGGCACGTTCAATTTATAGTATAAGAGTCGGATTAAGGATTTAGTAATGTTTGACCATGTTTAATATGATGACGCGTGAATTGATTAAAATTGGGAGTTGATAATGGCAATTACGTGTAATGGACGCGAGGATTGAGCATTAGTTATTAGGCGAGCTCAATCAAGTCATTTGTTTCCAAAAAAAAGTGAGCTAATTAATTGGTAAAAAAAAATATTTCAATCCATCTGCTGCTGTTGTTCGCGAGCAGGAAAGGAAGGTGGATCAAGGTTTTAAAAGGTTTTAAATAAATAACGTATCAATATTAAATCACCAAAAGTAACCTGGAGCAGTGGTGAACATGTGTGTGTGATTCGCTGGATACCCGAGTTCGATTCCAGGGAAAAACAATCTTTTTTTTTTTTTAGCAGACAAGGGGGGAGGGTTAATTGGGCTGCTGTGTTGGGTTGTTTGGTTTGGGCCGATTCCAGATTGGGCTCAGGAGTTGGGCTTCACATGTTTGGTTGAATTAAAGTCTTGGGTTAGGTATATAGCTTGGGCTTATGTAGTGTTGGGTTTGTTTTAGAGATGAAGTTTATAATGTAGGTATTATTTTTATTATGATGACTATTATTATTATTATTATCATTATTATTGTTATTATTATTATTAATAATAAAAAAAATGCATTACATATATATATATATATATATATATATATGCATATAGGTTGCGAGTTAGGAAAAAAAATAAATATAGACTTGGGCACATTAAGGATAAAATAATGGATAGAATAAGGGCTTTTTCGTATAGAAATTTCGTGGAAATTTTTGCGATGTTACAGCTGCCACGTCATCGTCCTTTCTGCGTGTCAGACTGGGAGCAGTCTTTGATTCGACGAGAACTCTGATGGGCAGCCTGTTGCGTCAGGAACAGTTGCCTGTGGCAGGGGTGTGTGCCCCGATGCTGCCCTAGAAGGTATCTTCTAGTCGTGCTGACGAAGCTTCATCTAACTTGCTTGAGAAGCTTTAAAGCGTACCGGGCCCGCCGACGTAAAACGGGCGGGAGAGCCTACGTCTGGTGTCAGTTGGACGCCAGGTATATCGCCGACGTAAAACGGGAGGATGAGTCTGCGTCTGGCATCCGTTGAACGCCAGGTATATCGCTGACGTAAAACGGGCGGGTGAGTCTGCGTCCGTTCTCTGATGGACGCTAGACAATGTATGTTTTAGCTAGGCGCTTGATATAGTATTTATGATGTTTTGATACCACATCCCTTCAAGTACCCCCAGTCCAGTGCTTTCATGTGGATCTGGTAGGGGAGTGTTGGGCTAGATTTCGCATGTGTACTTTGAGTTACATCCAACCGTCACTGGGTTTTCGTGTAACAAAGTGTACATGCGATTTTATAACCTCGTCAACCGGAAGAGTAGGTCTGGGCGAACAGAATGATAGAGATTCATTCTTCATGTGTAAAGCTTGAAGCAGGATGAAGAGGGTTAATTCTTCATGTGTAAAGCTTGAAGCTCATGTGATAAATTTTGATTTGTCTTGTGTTTTTTATAGCTATGTTCATAGGATTGGAAAGAAGCTGATCAAGAAGTACCAGGCTGGTTTGATCAATATGTTGAGAGTTATTCGTCTTCTAGTCATTATTATCATGGTGTGGCGAATATGCGCAGACATGGGGTTGGGTGTGCTTGCGCAGAAAATACTCTTTAAGGAAAAATATAAGTTTAGTTATTAAAATCAATTAATAACATTTGTTACCTTTTCCAAAATATTGTTTGAAAATCATCTTTATTATTACAAATAGTTAGTCGTTGAAAACATTTCGATGTTGTATATAATACACTTGCCCAAAACACTTAGGGAATTTATTTAGAAATAGCAGTCCGTTACGCTTTGATTTTGTAAAAATTTGGGTAGAGTTTCCTCTGTTTTTGTACAATCCAGACAACACCCGTTGTCTATAATTTTCCCCCAAATCAACTTTCAATCACAATTCATCAAGTCCTTTTAATCCACAATTCCGATTCACGAGACTCTATACGTTTCGTCACCTATGTATACATATATATATATATATATATATAATATAGTCTGACAAAATAGTCCAATGTTATTTAGTCCGATGTTCGGTATCATAAGTTACGTCAAGTTAACCGTTTACCAAATCGTTCGATATAATATATAGTTACCGTTTATTATTCGAATCGTTCGCGAGTTAAAACTAATTCGTCCATATCTATATATTTATAAATTTATAATATTCATAAATATAATAATATTTACAAATACGTAACATTTATAAATATATAATATCCATAAATAAGATAATAATAAACACTAAATCAAGAATACTGAATCGCACGCGCATAACCGGGAACAGCCTCGAACGTCATGTTAACCGAATTGACTGTTGACCATATCTAACCCATGTTAACGATAGTTGACCGGGTTGAACCCGACTTGAACCAGGACCCGTCAACAAACGAAACCGATCGAAAGCTGACTCGAAACAAGATTCGAACCACATCCATAACCACAAGATAAACTCGAGCCAAGATCTGACCCAAGACAAACCCACGACCAGAAATCAACCCGAACACCCAAACTTGACCTGAAACCAAACAATGACCCGAGCACCAAAACAGACCTGGAAATGACTCCCAGATCTGACCACCACAAGACCACCAGGAACCAAAATGACCAATAAACTTCACCACGCGACACCAACCGGACTACTACAACCGGACCAAAAACTTGATCCTAAGTCCCTAACCCAAACCATCTCTAAAACCCACCAACTGTAACTGAAATCACCCGATACAAAGAACCCCCAGACCTAACCAGCACGGACCACGTCATCACCGCCTAAGCACCCACCACTTGAATACATCCCCACTGAAACCACCACAAAGACTCCTCCGGCCGTCACCTACTTCCAGCATCAAAACCACCCTTCAAACCACCACCGTGACCTTGCCTCGAGACCAGCAACAAGGTTTCCTAACCTGGATTTGGAGTATACGCGTTACCAAACAAGACAAGCACCCATCGGGCCATCAAAGCACAATCCCGTCTCTGTAGGCCTTCACAATCCCCCCCCCCCCTATACGAGCCTGAAACATCGCCGCCGCAACCAAGGTAGTGGTGGCCCATGGCTGGCCGTTCATTCTGCAATAAGAAAGGGGAAACGAGGTGAGAGGGAAGGGGGTGGAGTATAGAGAGACAGATAGAGAGAGGAATGTTAGAGAGAGATGGATCTAAGGTTTGATTATTGTGGCTGCCGAAAGAAAAATGGAGGAAGAAAGGATTAGCAGATTTTATAGTTAGGGTTAGAGTGAGAGCACACCGCACGCACGAACCCGTTTTAATCGAAATACGACTCGGTTTCATTTACGGTTCATAAAATAATAAATAAAGCATGTCGGAAATGTTCGATTTTAAAAACATAACAAAACAGTGAAATTTAATATAATATTTGCTATCCCACGCGTGCATTCGAAACACGCGTTTAAAATACGTTATAAGATTCGAACACGATTTCCTTTGTTAAAACGATTTGTTAACCTCCGAAACTTAATAACTAACCATAAATAATTACTTTAAATAAAAAAAATCACATCGGTATAGATCGGAAGTTGCCGGGTATCACACTAGAGGCTCATGCGCCGTACCAGAACCACCCGCCTCCGAAAGAGCCTTATCAACGGTTGCCTTATCTGCCCGCTCACGCCCAATCCGATCGGACTCCCCCATCCAGTACCTAAATCGACCAAGCGGATCCGCATCCGTAAGACATTTCTGGACAACGCCCATCATCGGAAACTTCATTTTGTCAAGCTTTTCCAACTGATCGGTTATCTCTGTTTCCGTGTCAACGTCTTGAAACGGCTCTTCAGAAATCAAAGCACCATCCTTCGCCGTAAGATACCCCAGCCACGCCCTCCGTCATCATCCAGTCGGCCCGCTCATCAATCAACTCCTCTCTCTCCTTACTAAGGGCGGCAACCTCCCTTTCCAATTCAGAGACACGAGTCGTAGCCTTAACCACATCCTCGTCCTTACTCTTCAACTGAGCAAGAACATCAGTATACTTACCAGTCAGCTCCTCAAACTGCTTCTCCTTTGCAGCTTCACCTTTCTTGTAAGCGGCAAGGTCCTGCTCAGCCTTTTACGCCACAAGGCGGCGACGTTCCGCCTCCTTGTTCACAGTGAAGAAGACTCTACCCATGCCTTCTGCTTCTCTGCCGCCTCTAGATCCTTCTACCGGACCTCCCCCTCCAACTTTCTGATCTGCTCCAATAAACGGAGACGAGCAGTTTCAAACACACTATTCTCCCGAGCCAGACGCTCTGCTTCATGTGTCACGATAATCTGCTCATCAATGAAATCGTCTTCCGCCCGGCGGATGCCATACAAGTTGCCCAACGCCTGCGTCAGGTTTGAGCACTATTCGGACAACAACGTGCCTCGATCCTGACCACGCTGATGGCTCCGCTCCGCCGGCGGCAAAGCGAAATCTACAAACTCCTCAGCCGTGGGCTGAGGAACCGGCAACTCTCAGTAATACGCCATTTCGGCGTATATACCGGAGCATCAAGATTAAAGGTGGGGCCACTAGTGGACGCCCCACCACGTTCAATCTTCTTCACAAATGGCCCTTCCATGCCACCACTACCCTGTAAACCCACTGGAGACTCCGACATCTCCAAATTAACAAAGATCGGCTCGGTTTGCGCAACCAACCATTGGGCACCCAACGTTTGGGCCTGCTCCTTCTGAATCGCCACAAGAGCTTCATGCTGTTTCAGAAACTCAAGGCGGCGAGCCTCTTCCGACTCTTTCTCCTTCGCGGCAAGAGCCGCCAACCGAGCATCCTCCGCATGCTTCTTTTGAAGCTCCACCTCTAAAGCTTGTGCTTCCTCCTCCTTCCTTTTTCGAGCGGCCTCAACAGCCTGCTCGTTCTCAGCAATCATCCGCGCAGCCTCCTTATCCTGCGCGACCTTCTCTTCCAAAAGTCGAGCCTCAGCCTTAGCCCGCCCATCTTCTTGGAGTTTCTTCTTCCGTTCCTCCTGCAAATGTTTAATAGCAGATGGAACGGAACCTGGACCACCAGCAAACAGTCATTAGGCCAACAAACGTCAACACCTTGATGAACAAAGAACAAGAAAAACACTAAACAAAAATAAAAGAGAGTAAGAAAGGAACTTACCAATTATCTTCCTCAGAGCCTTCCTCCCTAGCGGCTCACGGACAGGCGGAGGATCAAAATCTAACTCCACATTACCACCCTCCGAGACACTCTCCTCAGGGATGGGAGTGATAACACCGTTGTCCGTCGCCACCTTCTTTGGCGACGGCCCAACAGGCGCATCCGGGTTCGACAACCCCGGATACTTTCGCTTATGGGGCAGAACCTGCATGACATACAGTTCATTCAACAACAAATACTGGTGCGTAAATAGGAAAGTAATCCAAAAATACAACTTACCTTGACCGGTCGCCCGTTCAACATTCTCAACTCCACCACTTGAACCATCAGTACGGGACACAAACGCCGGAGTACTAGAGGTACTACCTATAGGGCGACGCGCATGCGGGATTAAATTAGACGATGACCCACTAGACTCATCGTCAGACAGAAATACATAATCAACCCCCGTCGCAGTACGCGCGGACAAAGGGTCGGGTTTAACTAAAAACCCAACTGCTAAAGGGTTTTCAAGTGCACCTTCGATTCGCGCATGCATAAGGAAATTGTCCTGCATCTTCTCCACCCCAGACACCTCACCATCATGGACCGCTACAAACGCAGTGCAAGACACACGTGCAGCGAAAAAGTCAAACAGCCTCTCACCTGGAAAAAGACGAACATATAAGTTACACGCCAACGTCATAGCAAAACAACACAAGAAAAACAAGAGCATAAACTAAAGCAGTTACCTTCAACTAACTGCATACCTCCGCCGCCAAGGGGAAGAACATCATACCCCACCCTAAGCCCCGGTATATCGCCAACGTAAAACAGGCGGATGGTCGCTATACGTTCCGGTGACGTAAAACGGACAGGTGAGTCTGCGTCCGTTCTCTGATAGACGCTAGACAATGTATGTTATAGCTAGGCACTTGATATGGTATTTATGATGTTTTGATACCATATCCCTTCAATATTTATTTAATAAAACATAAAAATCATTTTTACATCTATATATAAATCTTTTTAGCATTGGTTTCTCATTGGCATGATTATATTGTGGAGCCCGTTTGCTTTTCTCGTATTAGTTGGGGGGTGGCCGTAAGCGCAGACACATTGGACCAAAGTCGTGCCATGTGCGCTTAACCAAAAGCCAGTCACTCGTGTATTATCATACTATATGAAAACGATGGCCATTATATATTTTTGAATAATTAAATGCATTAAAATAAAATGAACAATTAAAAAACGATTTCTACATAAATATGTACAAAAATTATTAACAGGACGATTTATAATACAAAAGGGTGTATTGATATTTTTAAAACTGAATCAGACCTACCGGTTAGATCGGTTGAAATGGTTTGTTTTTTATGAGTACATTGACTAGTTTGCTTGGATTTGCATATTCATATTTAAGCGATTTATTCATGTGTTACCTCATTTCATTCTATTGAAATTGAAATTTACTATATATAACACCCTTTGATAGGAGAATTGCCTCTGAATCATTGGTTCAAATCAAACGGTAAAATAAAGGATAGATCTAACGGCTCGTTTGGATACAGATTCACCACCAAACGAAACGATAGGGCTGCGAATCACACCCGAAGATACAGAAATCACCACTCCGGTTATGAAGTCGGGTCTAAAAACACCACTCAATATGCCACCATTAAGCTAGTATAGACACAATCAACTTAACTCAAAATCCATTGAGATATTAAATAACCAAAGAAATTTTCATACTCAAACTCCCTGAATAATTACTAAGGAAGTTTGAATACATAAAGGGAACATAGAAATAAAAGTACTAACTACAATGCAAACTTTACAACTAAAGGAAGCATATAAAGAAACTGCATGAGAACATGGAGCTAAAGAAATAATAAACTAACTTAAAAAGGTGGCAACGTGGGGTAAAATAAGGTGGTCAACTGGTCAACAAAATTTACGAATCCATGTATGGCCCAAATCCATTATTAATGACCCGGTTGCTAATCCATTACATGTGTCGCATAATCCCCACTACACATACCCTAATAGCAAACCTTCCATGAATGGTGCCGCCCTCTTTGATTGCTTCAGAGGAGGGTTTTTTTTTTTTTTTTCCGAACTACTTCTTAGCATATTTACTACTTTACACAAATAAAATAACATAATGACTATTGGTGGAGTGGTCAGGTCACCTGGTCATCGGTTTGGTTTTATGGTTGGTTTCATTATTTAACTTTTGGTTGGTTGGTTTCAATATTTTCAAACTGTAGCGAATGGTTTGGTTTTCATTTTACACCGAAAACCAACCGCATAAAACTGGACTGGACCGTAAGAATTTTTTGTTTTTTAATATTTCATATTATATATGTGTATTGTTAGACGTAATTAAAATTAAAATTATGATAGTTCTCATTTAGTTAAATAGTCAAAAGTTAGCTAAGCCCAGTTTCCCATTCTAAGATGTCAATAAGCCAATCCATTAAGTTTAGACCATTTTTTTTACAGGCAACATCTTTATTTTGATCTTATTTGGACATATATTCATCTATTATATGTATTTGGATTGCTTTTTTAAACTATGATGAGTAGTTATTTTTAATAGTTTGTGTTAAGCATCGTATAAAATTCTATACAACTTATAAATATTATCGAGAACATGGTCATCACGTATAAAAGCCTAAAGAGCAAAACCGTGGAACCAAACCGTTATTAACGGTTTGGTTTGGTTTTGTTAAAAATATACACCTATGTTTATAATTCTAATGTTAAACGGGTTTATCTCTTGTGGGCTCAGTTTTTGTTCTTTTGGGCTTATTATTCTTTAGTTGTTTGGGCTTATTATTTTCAGGAAAGGAGGCTGGGCTCTAGGCCCATGGATGCATTTGAGATATTATATCTCGTGATCAATGTCAGTCGTTGGATTATTATTTGAAGCTTCATTTCAGCCGTTGGATCAGCATCTTATCTCATGGTTCTAGACTGAGCTATAAAAGCTCAGTGTACGAGTTGTTATCTCATTATTCTGTTTTCTTTGTTATTATTTTCTAGGGTTTCTCTCTGTATTTCGTCTTTCGTCTACTTACATTTGTAAGTGTTTGTATTTCTTTTTATCATCTGCTGATCTGAGTGATCAGCAGAAGACTCTGTATCATCTTGTTGATATAGTCTCAGTGATTTACTGAGACTGTTGGGTATCTTGGGGGGCACTATTTTCTGGGTTGGTTAATATAGATTTGGTCACCTTTTTCAGTCGCTATACCTTGTGTTCTTGTGTTTGATTCTTTTGTTATTTTTGTTATTGTTGGTTGATTGTATTGAGAAACCCTAAAATTCTACATGGTATCAGAGCCCTAAGGCTCTTGATCTTGGTTCCATTCTCTTTGTCTTCCGCTGCTGTCTGTGTTTGTTATACAAGAATCTGATCTTTGTAGATCTTGTTCTTGGGTGTCTAATATTGATTATCTAAGATCTGATCTCTGTAGATCTGGTCTATTACTACTCTCTTGTTGTTATTGTCTTGTTAAGAACAGGTTGCTCTGGAGTCAACCATTGTTGGCTAAGGATTGTTCTTGGAATTTGGGAATATTATATTTGCTTTAATTGCTCCTACAACTCAGCACCCTAAGTGAAGGTGTTGGTTGTAGGTTTGGCGAAACCCTAACTTGGGTTCCCCCTCTCTGTGAGATCGTTCCTTCTCTATTTTTAGATCTATTGTTGTGTCTAGTGGCACTGACCGGGTTAGGTGGACCGGTATTGGCCAAACTATCTGGTGTCTTGTTTGGTTTGTTCTGTGATTCTTGTATTGTCTGGTTTCATTTGTGTTTTATTTCTATATACATATATATAGTTAATAAAAGGGCTCCTGAGTTAAGAACTGGGTGGACACCATTGAGTGACGAATCCACCATCTGTATCACTGGCTCAGCTTCGTCCTTCTAGGATTATCTGTTGATTTGTGTTCTATCTGATTAATTGCTTTGTCTTTGTTTGTTCATTATGGATGGTGAAAATGTTGTTGGTGGGGGAGTACTAGCAGGACCTGCTGGTACCCTCATCAGCAAGTTAGATATTGGTGATCCTCTGTACATTCATCCCAGTGATACTAGCACTTTGTCTATTATCACTGTCAAATTGAAGGGTACAGAGAATTACTCTGTTTGGGCAAGCTCTATGAGACTTGCTCTTGAAGCCAAAAATAAGTTTGGCTTCATTGATGGTTCCACTGTTAGATCTGTTGAGGATGAGGTATTAGGAAAACAGTGGGACAGGTGTAATTCTGTTGTGTTATCTTGGTTGCTTAATTCTGTTTGTGAAGAATTGTTTCTTGGTCAAGTGTTTTCTAAACTTGCTAGAGATGTATGGTTAGATCTAAAAGAAACATATGATAAGGTAGATGGATCTGTTGTGTTTAACTTGCATCAAAAGATTAATTCACTAACTCAAAATGGTAGCTCAGTTTCAGAATATTATCATAAACTCAATACAATGTGGAAGCAATTGGACTCAATGGTTCAATTGCCTTCATGTTCTTGTGATGCTTCAAGCAAATTCAATGATTTCAATACTTTGATAAAATTAATGCAGTTTCTAATGGGTTTGGATGAGGTATATCAACCTGTTAGAACTAATCTTCTGATGCAAGATCCTTTACCCACTGTGAAGACTGCCTTCTCTATAATATCTAGAGAAGAGTCTCATAGGGGATCTAGTTCTGGTACAAAGGGAACAAATGTTTCCTTTGTTGCCAAAACTTCTCAGTCTTTTGATCCTAGGAAAAGAACTAACAGAGGTCCTAATCCTAATCTAAAATGTAATCATTGCAATAAACTTGGTCACACTATTGATAGATGTTATGAATTGGTTGGATATCCCCCTAGTCTCAGAAGAGGTGTTGTTGGTCAGTCAACTAGACCAAACACTTCAGGAGTTACTGGAGGGAGATCAAATCAATCTAGTAATGTGTCTACTAATAATGCTTCTTCTAGTGCTACTGTTCCATTTACTTCTGAACAGATAAGCAAATTGATGAGCCTTATTGGTGATAAAGTTGGAAATGAGAATGCACAGTCTAGTAATGTAGGAGGTAATACTGTTCATGGTTTTTCTAGTGCATCTGTTTTGAATAAACTTAGTAATGTGTTTGAGAATATGTCTAATTGTTCCAACTTTCTTGCAACTGCACTACTTCTAAAGTGGATCATGGACTCAGGTGCCAATCAGCACATGGTTGGAACTGATGAGTACATGATTAACTGGATAGATGTTTCAAAGTATGATGTTACTGTGAAACATCCAAATGGATCTAGTGCAAAGGTCATGAAGATAGGAGACATTAAGTTAGGGGAGAACATCATCCTAACTGATGTATTCTATATTCCTGACTACTGTGTGAACCTTGTTTCTGTTAACAAGTTAGCTAAGGATAGCAAATTAAGTGTCTTATTTGATGATCATGCATGTTATGTCCAGGATTCCAAGTCCAAGAGAATCCTGGAGACTGGTAAAGAGCATGATGGTCTGTATTTCATAGGTTCTAATGTGAGTAATAGTTCTGTTTGTTTTAATAGTTCAAATGGTGTTAATTTGTGGCATAGTAGGCTAGGCCACCCATCTGATAATGTCCTAGCTGTGTTAAAAAGAAGCTTGATGTTGAAACAACTCATTCTAGTCCTTGTGAAGTATGTCATAAAGCTAAACAAGTGAGAGTTCCTTTTCCTTTAAGTGAACATAAAACAAAAGAATTAGGAGAATTAATACATCTTGATGTATGGGGTCCTTATAGGATAACTAGTAAGGAAGGTTTTAAATATTTTTTAACTATTGTTGATGATTTTTCAAGATCTGTTTGGGTCTATTTGCTTAAAGGGAAAAATGAAGTTTTTGAAAGTATTGTTATATTTTATGAACTGATTAAAACACAGTTTAAAAAAGATATTAAGACATTTAGGAGTGACAATGGTACAGAATTTGTTAACAAACAAATGACTAGTTTTTGTAATTCTAAGGGGATTATGCATCAAACTTCTTGTGTGCATACTCCTCAACAGAATGGAGTTGTTGAAAGGAAACATAGACATCTTTTAAACATAGCTAGAGCATTGTTGTTTCAAAGTAGTGTTCCATTGAATTTTTGGTCTGAATGTGTTTTGACTGCTGCTTATTTGATCAACAGGCTTCCCTCTTCTGTTCTAAATGGTGTGAGTCCTTATGAGAAAATATATGGGTTCCCCCCAACTATTAGTCATCTTAGGAATTTTGGATGCTTGTGTTTTAAAACCAATTTAGATGAAACTGATAAACTTGTAAGTAGAGCTGATAAGTGTATTCTAGTTGGATATTCTGTTTTTAAAAAGGGTTATAAACTTTGGAATTTAGAATTAAAACAGTTTGAGTTTTCCAGGGATGTCAAATTTTATGAAAACATATTTCCTTATAAAACTGAGTCTGGAAAAATTGATTATAAAAGTTTAAACCATGTAAATTTCTTTGATCTTTATGATAACACAAGCATTGAAAATCCTAGTGATGATGATAATAATAATAATAATAATAATAATAATAATAATAATAATAATAATAATAATAATAATAATAATAATAGATCCGATCCCGATGATGAAGGGGGAACCAGAGTTACTCATGAACACTCCCCTGAGCAGGGATTAGATGACTCATCTAGGATAACTAGTGAGGTAGATCAGAGTGATCAGCCACCTAGTGATTCAGAATTAAGAGGGACTGATCCCTCTCTTAGGGTTGAGGGTTCAAGTGATGAGTATCATACTCCTGAGGGACATAGGATTCAACCTAGAAGGTCTGATAGGAATTCTGTGTTACCTAAAAGGTTTGATGAGTTTATTATAGAGGGTAAAGTAAAATATGGTGTTGAAAAAGTTGTTAACTATTCTGTGTTGTCTTCTGAAAATTATTCTTTTGTGTCTAGTCTTAATAAAACCTTTGAACCAAGTAGTTATTCAGAAGCCTCTAAAGATCCTAGATGGATAGAGGCTATGAATGATGAAATGGAGGCTCTCCATAGCAACCAAACTTGGGTTTTAACTGACCTTCCTAAAGGTAGAAAACCAATTGGTTGCAAGTGGGTTTATAAGGTTAAGTATAAAGCCAATGGAGAGGTTGAAAGGTTTAAAGCCAGGCTAGTTGCCAAAGGCTATAACCAGAGAGAAGGTCTAGATTTTGGAGAGACTTTCTCTCCTGTGGTAAAAATGGTTACTGTAAGGTGTTTGATTAGTTTAGCTGTCCAGAATTCTTGGGCTTTATATCAACTTGATATAAACAATGCCTTCTTGTATGGGTCAATAGATGAAGATGTTTACATGACATTGCCTGAGGGTTATTACTCAGACAATGAAACTAAAGTATGCAAGCTAGTTAAGTCTTTGTATGGCCTTAAACAGGCTCCTAGGAAGTGGAATGAAAAATTAACTAAAGTGTTAATTGATATGGGTTTCAAACAGAGTGTTTGTGACTATTCTCTATTTGTTAAGTCTATTGGTAGTGTATTTGTTGCATTGCTTGTTTATGTTGATGATATAGTCATTACAGGAAACAATGAAAATGAGATTTGTAAGTGTAAAACACTACTTAAGACACATTTTAAGATTAAAGATTTAGGGAAGCTCAAATACTTCCTTGGAATTGCGGTTTTATATGATAAAAATGACATTTGTTTGACCCAAAGGAAGTATTGCTTGGAGTTGCTTAATGAGTTTGGGTACTTAGGCTGCAAACCCATTAACACTCCTATTGAGCAGAGCTATATTGTTTCAGCAAAAGACTCTAAACAGAGTCCTTTACTTGAGAACATGACTGGATATCAAAAACTGATAGGTAAACTTATCTACTTGTCCTTGACAAGACCTGATATCAGTTATGGTGTTCAGTTTCTGAGTCAATTTATGCACAAACCTACTAAGTGTCACCAGCAGATAGCTTTAAGATTGTTAAGATACTTAAAGTTATCTCCTGGAAAAGGTATTGTGTTTAAAAGATCTCAAAGTTTTAACTTAAGAGGTTATGTTGATGCTGACTGGGCCAAATGTCTAGTCACCAGGAAATCAGTAACTGGATTTGGTATATTTCTGGGTGAATGCTTGATTTCCTGGAAAAGTAAAAAACAAAACACTATTGCTAGATCTTCTGCAGAGGCTGAGTATCGAGCCATGTGCTCAGCCACTTGTGAATTGATTTGGCTTAAAAATCTACTTGGTGAGTTACAAGTAAATTGTAACATGCCAGTAGATCTTTTTAGTGATAGTAAGGCTGTTATATCCATTGCAGCAAATCCTGTCTTTCATGATAGGACCAAACATTTTGAGATTGATCTTCATTTTATAAGGGAGAAAATCTCAAATGGTATAATTAAGACTATAAAGGTATCTTCTGATCAGCAGCTTGTTGATATATTTACTAAAGGGTTGAGTGTTGCTCAACATAATTTTTTATGTGATAAACTGGGAATGAGAGATATGTTTAACATTTGAATTATGGGGGGGTGTTAAAAATATACACCTATGTTTATAATTCTAATGTTAAACGGGTTTATCTCTTGTGGGCTCAGTTTTTGTTCTTTTGGGCTTATTATTCTTTAGTTGTTTGGGCTTATTATTTTCAGGAAAGGAGGCTGGGCTCTAGGCCCATGGATGCATTTGAGATATTATATCTCGTGATCAATGTCAGTCGTTGGATTATTATTTGAAGCTTCATTTCAGCCGTTGGATCAGCATCTTATCTCATGGTTCTAGACTGAGCTATAAAAGCTCAGTGTACGAGTTGTTATCTCATTATTCTGTTTTCTTTGTTATTATTTTCTAGGGTTTCTCTCTGTATTTCGTCTTTCGTCTACTTACATTTGTAAGTGTTTGTATTTCTTTTTATCATCTGCTGATCTGAGTGATCAGCAGAAGACTCTGTATCATCTTGTTGATATAGTCTCAGTGATTTACTGAGACTGTTGGGTATCTTGGGGGGCACTATTTTCTGGGTTGGTTAATATAGATTTTGGTCACCTTTTTCAGTCGCTATACCTTGTGTTCTTGTGTTTGATTCTTTTGTTATTTTTGTTATTGTTGGTTGATTGTATTGAGAAACCCTAAAATTCTACAGGTTTAAGCATCGTATAAAAAACTGTTACTAACAGTTTTGGTCACGGTTTCACCTAAAAACCGTGAACACCCCTCGTGAAGGGGTTGATTCTTATTCAGATTTTTAGGCCCAAGAATATGTTAGGCTTGGTTGTTAACAATTTGTTTAATTATTTGTTATGTTGGGGTTTGTTGTTAATAATTTGTTAAATTAATTTGCTAATAGCTGTTTTTTCTTAATCGGTTTGGAAACCTATACTGCCATTCGCTTTTATACTTTTTTTTGTTATCTATGTAAAACATTTTTATCATCTCGATATTACAATTGATAGTTATTATATTTACTTTTAACCTTAGACGCGTTTCTTTCGTTTTAACTTTTAATGATTCCCTTTTTTTAACATTACCGATATCGTTTAAACATCAGTATTGGTATTCTATTTTTCTTTCACTGTGTATTTGATTATAACCCTCGTATAATATAGGTTTATTTTTTCTTTTATAAAATGACATCTATTACCATTTTCATGTTTTTTTATTAATACAATATAACATTTATAAAATTTCGCTATAAAAGTTCTATTCACCAACCAAACAACATCGGCACCGGTGCCATATTCGTTTTTATAGTTCGACATGGCAATATAAATTATTTGACCACAGGGTTTTATTCGCAATAGAGCTTTTATTTATCATAAGCTATATCAAGTGTTGGTATAATAATGGTACTCTAAACCATATGAGAGTTTATATTTACAAATATCAAGTTTGTTACTTCTCCCACCATAGTAATTTCAAATTTGTAACTCTTTTAGAAATGGTTCTCCGCCCCATTTATAAGGCTTCTTAGCTTATGGGGTGTGGGGATAGGCCTCCTCTAGACAAAAGTGTAATTGGGAGACGGAGTATTAGGCTATGGGGTGTGGTCACCCTTCCCCCTTCCCTCCCCCTTGTCCACATCAGCGTCACGTCATTTTCCCCCTTCCCTTCCCCCTTCTAGGGGAAATGGTTCCCCCTTCTTACCCCTTCCCCTTCCATTATTTAAATGCAAAAATAAAAAAAAATAAAAAAAAGATACACTGATATACACACCCACATGCCACATCTTCCAACAAACTCATCTTCTCCAACAAACTCATCCCATCTTCTTCAAAAACCCATTTCTCCAAAGCTTCAAATATCACCCCCACTCTCTCTCTCTAAAACCCCTCTCTCTCTAAAATCAGCCACCCACACACATAAACATCTTCCTGAAACCCATCTTCAACAGATCCAGTGCCGGATATTGGCTCCGTCGCGGGTCACACTCCCCCTCCGGCTTCTCTCTCTCTTAAACCCATCTCTCACTCTCCACAACGTTTAATTAATCAGAAAAAAAGGAGAAAAGGCAGAAAAAAGGAGAACGGGGCAGACGGGGAAATTTCACCGTTTTCACCGAAATAGGGACGGGGGGCGCGGTGTTCACCGACGGGGATGGATGCCACATAGGCTCCCCGACCCCTTCCCCGTTCCCACACCCCATGGTCTTAAGATGGAAGATGGGCCAAGGGAGTGGTGTGAAGATGGAAGACTATCTAAGACAAGCCTCCCTATTGGTCCCCATATTAAAAAAAAAAAAAAAAAAAGACCATTATTTTTGGTCCGTCATCTATGTTCTACTGGAGACGTTTGAGACGCGGACCCGGGTGGGGGGTGGGGGCTTTGATAGCACACTTTGCACTTCTTAAAACCCAAGCCGCCTTCTTATTTTTGATCTCGTGCACATGGTCTGGTACACTGGTGTGCGTGTACATGGCACAGTGCGAGCAGGACTAGGTTGCATTAGAAAAAAATATTATGAAAACTTGGCTTTAAAATTGTGTCAAGAGTTTTGGCTCTTTTATGAGGAATTTTGGATTGAAAGAATACGCATCGTTTATCTGTTTTGTCAATTACATTTTTAAGAACATGATTAATAACATTGTATATGGATCAGGATACTAAAGACGTTTAAATCCATAGAATAGCAACATAATATAAGCATAACTCCACAAGATTAAATCAAACATGACAATAGAGTTTTGAAACAAGAAAGATACGGCTAACAGTCACATGGCAACAAACACAGCAAAATATCCATCACAATCCAAACACAAACACAAACACAAACACAACCATTATAATATCTAGTACTCATCTCCTTCATCCTCCTCATCGTCACCACCTTCAGCACCAACCTCTTCGTAATCCTTCTCCAAAGCAGCAAGATCCTCACGAGCTTCAGAGAATTCTCCTTCCTCCATACCCTCACCCACGTACCAGTGAACAAAAGCACGTTTAGCGTACATCAGGTCAAACTTGTGGTCAATGCGAGAGAACACCTCAGCCACGCTAGTCGAGTTCGAGATCATGCAAACAGCCCTCTGCACCTTAGCCAGGTCTCCACCAGGCACCACAGTCGGTGGCTGGTAGTTAATACCACATTTGAAACCAGTAGGACACCAATCAACAAACTGGATGGTCCTCTTTGTCTTGATGGTTGCAACTGCAGCATTCACATCCTTCGGGACAACATCACCACGGTACATCAAACAACATGCCATGTACTTACCGTGTCGTGGGTCACACTTAGCCATCATAGAAGACGGCTCAAAGGCAGTGTTGGTTATCTCAGCAACAGATAGTTGCTCATGATATGCCTTCTCGGCTGAAATCACTGGAGCATAAGACGAAAGCATGAAGTGGATCCTCGGGTATGGAACCAAGTTGGTCTGGAACTCCGTCACATCAACATTCAGGGCACCATCAAACCTCAAAGACGCAGTCAAGGATGAAATAACCTGAATAAGTAAATAACAAGCCTTGATTTTAATATTAATGTTTCAAATAATACAAAACGTATGTATAATTGTATATGAAGCTTGCGTTACCTGAGAGATCAAACGATTAAGGTTTTTGTAGGTAGGACGCTCGATGTCAAGAGATCGCCTGCAGATATCATAAATGGCCTCGTTGTCAAGAAGAATGGCAACATCAGTGTGCTCCAAGAGGGAGTGGGTTGAAAGGACGCTGTTGTACGGCTCAACAACAGAAGTTGAGACCTGTGGGGATGGGTAGACAGTGAACCCAAGCTTGGATTTCTTCCCATAGTCAACAGAGAGTCGCTCCAGAAGCAGGGAGCCCAAACCAGAGCCAGTACCCCCACCAACAGCGTTAAAAACCAAGAAACCCTGAAGACCGGTGCAGTTGTCAGCAAGCTTTCTAATACGGTCCAAGCAGAGGTCAACAATCTCTTTCCCAACTGAAACAGATACACAATAAATTTACTACAACGATTTAAAACTAAAGAAAATAAATGATTTACTAATAGTGATAGGGTTATTGTTCCATACTTGTGTAATGACCACGTGCAAAATTGTTGGCGGCATCTTCTTTGCCACTGATCAGTTGTTCTGGGTGGAACAATTGGCGATACGTACCACACCGCACTTCATCAATCACAGTTGGCTCAAGATCTACAAAGACAGCACGAGGGACGTGCTTCCCAGCACCAGTTTCACTGAAAAAGGTGTTGAAGGCGTCATCACCTCCTCCAACTGTCTTGTCACTAGGCATCTGGCCATCAGGCTGCAAGAAAAAATTATCAAAACATAAGAATTACACAAAAGCCTTGAAAAACATGTAAAATGATAATCATGACATAAGTTGCAAGGTAAAATGATAAATTCCACTTTCAGTCCTGAAGATAAAACGCTTGAAAATGTGTCCAATTAAAAAATGTTACGAAATACTTGTGGCAATCAAAACGCTATACCAAGCCAAGTGTAAAAGATAAAAGCCACTGAACCACAGCGTAACGATCCACTGGTTCCCAAAAGAAACACTATATGATATAATTGTATGAATCCTACATAGACCGGGGCAATTAAGTGTTTTTTGTCTTCATGAAATCCTAAATCTAAACCAAAACTATTCAAAAACTTTGACAAATGTCACCAATCTATTCAATACCAGATTACAACCAATCTAAACATAAACCTATTTTTCCACTAAAATGTATACTTAGAACTTCAAAACAAGGAAAAGATGACAAATCAGTAACTATCTAAAGCAATAAACACAGATCCACATCAAAAACGCCTAATGCTGTGAAAACTGCATATACTACACAAACGATAACAATAATATGTACCAAATCAAATACATAATCATCAGATCAACAAAAATATCAAACTTAACACACAGATCTAATATATAAACAACCAGATCTGTTAAACCGCTACAAATTGCAAGCTCTATACTACAAATATACTAAAAAGAAAGATGAATCCGTAAGTGTTTAATCAAATTTTAGCAGATCCGCATTAAAAATGCCTTATATTATGAACATTGCATACACTAAACAGATCTAACGTATAAACAACAGATCTACAAGAATACAACTAATTTCATCGCAAACAATTAGATCTAGTGAACTGCTACAAACTGTAAGTCATATTACAGATTTATTGAAAAAAAAAGAAACAAATAAAAACAGAAACCTGAATGCCGTAAGTATTTAATC
Organism: Ambrosia trifida; assembly: GCA_028751855.1. Lineage (NCBI taxonomy): Eukaryota > Viridiplantae > Streptophyta > Magnoliopsida > Asterales > Asteraceae > Ambrosia > Ambrosia trifida. The sequence continues at coordinate 13,309,088 of CM054128.1, read as the reverse complement.
CAATAAAAGCAGATCGGCATTACAAACGCCTTATACTATAAACATTGCATACACTAAACAAACAATACCACACAGATCTAACGTGTAAACAACAGATCTACAAGACTGCAACTAATTTCATCGCAAACAACCAGATCTAGTGAACTGCTACAACTAATATATGATTAATATAGACCTGAATGCCGTGTTCGAGGCAGTAGAGTTCCCAGCAAGCATTTCCGACTTGGATTCCGGCTTGACCGATGTGGACTGAAATGCATTCTCTCATTTTCGCTGATTAATTAAGGAGACTGGATCTCAAGATGATAATATTATTATTATTATTGTGGATGAAGGTTATTACTCGGAATCAGAAGGCGTTTATCAAGACGCCTTGAGATGTATCAGATATGTGGTTTGGAAATCGAGGGTTTGGTGTTTTTTTATACAGGGAGTGGAGTGAGTGATGGGTTAACTATGGTTGGGTTAATTGAGTATGGGTTTGTGGGTTAAACTTTAAAGTGGAGTGATGGTTAACCATGGTTAGTGTGATGGGTGGGTTAGTTGGATTTTTGAATTTTGAATTTTGATTTTTGCCGGCTGGTGCCAGTCTATAGGTTTTGTTTTGACGTTAAATTATTAATTACTATCGAAATTGATTTCTAAACCACTGATTAACAAGTAATACCAATAACCTTTCAAAAAAAAAAAAAAAAAAAAAAAAAACAAGTAATACCAATAGATAGTGATAGTTGCAACTTGTGTAAGACCATGCGTAGTGGGGGGCTTTATTTATAAAGTTCTCCTTCCTGATTGGTGTAGTGGCTGCTGAGTCAGTATGGAGAGAGAAACTGAAAAAGAGGTGTAGTGGTAGGGGCTTTATAAAGCCCCTATTAATATTTTATTATATCTTTTAAATTAAAAAAATAATAAAATAATAAAAAGAGAGAGAAAGTCTGATGTGGCAAATTCTGATTGGAGGGGGGGACAAGAGCTCAGGCGCTATATTTATAGAGCCCAACATTGATTTTAAAAAATGGAGCCCCCCTGTAATGGTGTGGGGGGTGCCATTTTAGTGCCACATAGGCAAGGGCGCCATTTTCCAAGCCCCACTACGGGGGGTCTAAACCATTACACCATGATGAATATTTGGTATCAAATATGGATGTTGTATTATTATCATACCGAAAGATTTAATACCAACTTTTTAAAAAATTCGGTATTGATATTTTTTATATCAATAACGTGAGATAGGGTGAAACAAGTCAAATAGGCAGAGATGGACCAATGTGGTTATAACTATAACTTAAGCGTAGAGTTTAGGCCTCAATTTTTAGGCCGTATATAAAAATAATATATTTCAAGTTAGGACTCGTTTTTTTAGTTTGAGCTGAATGTTTAACCACCTTTAGATGATTGTTGCTCGAATGGTTGGGACTGTTTAGATCAGAGCTCGCATCTACAGTCTTTTGCAGCATGATCAGCTTTGCCACATCGCTGCCAGACGAATTTATCACATGAGCCATTATGGTAAACATAATGAAAAGAAAAAAAAATCATGATTCTTTGACCTAAAATACACATGGTCGAATGCTTCAAATGAAAAGAAAAAAAACAATGTAATCACATGATGAGCAGTAACAAGTACCTTCCTTAGGGTCGGGTAGCTACAATCACACCCTATACACAATAAGACATAAGTTTTGTCTTAAGTGAACCTTCTTAGGTGAGTTATCTTAGGCCTTGTTTGGTTAACCTGTTAATCATCCCATTAAGAGCAAGAGGCAACCTCTGACCGATAAGAGGCATGTTTGTTTCGTTGGAAAAAAACAACCTCCGAATGGTGTGGTTCAGCACCTTCCCTCTCCTCCTCTGCACATGCCGCCCTCTTCTCCTTCTCTCCTCCCTTTCCTCCTCCCGCTCCTTCTCTGCAACAACACCCGTCGTCGTGTATGGTGGCTGAAATCCCACCGGTTACCCTTTCTCTCTATAGCCTGTGGGAGTGTGTGGTAACAATGGGAAAGAGGTTTTTGCTGGTTAGAAAAAAAAAACAAGGAAAAGATGAAAGGTGGGTTTGGGAATTTATGGGGCTATAAGAAATATTGATGGTTTTTACTTTTCTAGAAACCATATACAGGTCATGGTTTTTGGTATAATAATAATAATAACATACATACTGGTTAACAAAAACATTAGAGCTTTGTAGGATGATTGGTTTTATAAATATATCGATAAATTGCCATTAAAATATATATATAAATATAAGTATGATTAAAGGGTAAAACAATCATTTAACATAGTTATTCAAATGTCCTAACAATACAACACTTATTGATTCAGCGCTTAATGGTTTATAGATTCTTACCTATTCAGACATCTTACTGGTTCAGCACTTGCCAAACAGCCTCTTATTATCATGTTTTAATAAAATTAAGAGAAAATTACACAGATTGTTCTTTAGTTATTAGCGAAAATGCACTCTCTGCTATTTATTTTAATTTTTCATTCATTTTGTCATTTCTTTTCAAAATTTGTTACACCCTCTATCCTTTTAAGCTAACTTTCGTTAGAAAACCTGGTTAACTTGAAACTAATTTACACTTTTAGCCCTTATATAATAATATGTCATTTTGCTTAGTTATAGTTTATATTAAACTAGTTATTATTTTTATAAGGGCTAAAAGTGTAAATTAGTTATATATTTTTATATTAACTTTAATAATTTTGACTTTTTTATGGTCAAAAACTAATAAAAAGTGTAAATTGAGTTTGATTTTATTTAAAAAATGAAAACTTAATATTTTATTTATTTTGGATTCCTAAAAGTGTGTTTCTGAAAAGTTGCATATCAAAAACGACGGTTACTTGTTGGATCAGTGTTGCTCTTGATGTATTGCTTGCTAGTGAACACTTGTGTGTTTAGCAAGCTCAATCAGATTTGCACAGCGGATTGATTAAGTAATGCTACACTATCAACATGAGTTATTACTCCCCCTGGATGTTTGAAATCTAAAGACAAGTTTTAATGAGAATCTAAGTATCGAATGTGAATGATAATAAATACTCAAACAGATTCTCAATAAATGAAATGAACAGAACAATAATAAGCTTTGAAGGATTCTTGTTTCAATAAAAATCAATGTCTAAAACAGAGGGATGAACCCATCTATTTATAGACTTTACATATACATGAACCTTGCTAAAAAGCAAGTTAGAAACAAGTTGCAACAAGTTGCATTCTTAGAACTTGCACAAAAAGATAAAGTAATACTAAACTAATAAACTACTGAAACATAAGGCGGTGGAAAGATTCTTGTACAAGTGCTGATGAATGACAAACTACTGATGAGTAGTTTGTCTTCAGTAGTTCTTCGGTGAACTGTCTGGTTTAGACTTCAGAACTTCTGATACTTCTTCTTCAGTACTTGTTGAATCCTTCGTCAGTACTTTAGTCTTCTTTCTTCAGTAGTTCTATGCTTAGGATATCTTGACAGAAGTGAATTAGACTAAGGTTTACAAAAGTTGTTTCCTCAATCCTTTTTGTCCTAACAATCTCCCCCTGGATTGATGAAGCCATAACCTTTTTCTAATTCTTTATTGTCTTCTTCTGTCATTCACAATCTTTCATATCTCCTTGAACATGGAATTCTTCAGTTGATTAAGCTGTTCATCAGTGAGAGATCCCCTTTGAGGTTCCAGATGTTGAATTGTAAACAAGTCCTGAGTTGATAGTTTCTTCAGTTCATTCATGGACTTGTAGACCTTGCTTGTAAGATCTCTTCTTGTCACCAATATTGAGTTGTCATCAATAAAGGACCATCTGATGATCAGCACTTTAGACTTGTCAAAGTCTGAAGTATAGGGAACCATGATGGATCCCTGGGATGTTCCTGAGTGTTGGATATTTTCTATTTCTGTGACTCTCAAGTGGGATTCACTTCTGTCTTCTTCTTACACTACATCAGGTAATTTAAAGGTTGGTAAATGATGTTCAGTAACTACCTTTTTGTGCAGTCTGTCAGTGATAGTCTTCTGAATTTGGTAAGCAAATGTTGAAGGATCCCTAAATTGAGTTATCAGAGGCTTATCTTCAATATCAAACTCTCCTTGCACAACTGTGTTGCCTTCTAGCAACACCATCTTGAAGTCAGTCTTTGTATTGTCCTCTGGTTTCTTCTTGGTAGCTGGTCTTTTAACACCAGAAATTCTAACTACTGAAGTTGATACTTCAGAAGTTTTGAACTTCTCTGGATTAGCAGCCTTGGCAGCCTTGTACTTCTTGTATGTGTACAGTAGTCTATCTTCTTTCCATCTTGACACAGAGGCTTTTGAACCATAGTCATTTGCTACCAGTTCTTCAATCATCTCAGCTCTCTTGGCTTTTCCATCTTTGTTTGTTGCAAGTTTGTCAGCAACAAGTTGAGCTCTTCTAGTTAGCTCATCCATTGAGAGCCCTTTGAGTGAATAGGCTTTTGTTTTGCTGTTCTTTGTTATAAAAGACACCAGTTGTTGTCTTTTGTCTTCTTCAGCAACTCTCTCTGTTTCAGCTTGCCTATTTAACCCTGCTTCATAAGCTTGAAGCTTTTCATTTAAGCTTAGTTCTTCCCTTGCCTCCAAGTTATTCCGGATCTCTTCTTCCTTAGCCTTTCTTTGGGCTGCAATCAAACTCTTCTCAAGTAGTTCTTTGGACATTGATAGTGGAGAAGGGTTCAGCACAGTCATTGTTGTAGTTGTGTGTAGGCCTTGGAATAGGAGTTGGTTGTTGTTGTTCAGTTGTTTTGGAAGGCTCTTCAGCTGTTTGTATGTCGGAAGTGTTAACTGCTGAAGTGTTGACAGATGTGTCAACTACTAAAGGATTGTCTTCAGTACTTTCTGAGTCACCAGAGGTTTCTTCAGCAGTTTCTTCATTATGGCCTTGGGAAGGTTCAGCTTCAACTTCAGTTTCAGAGACAAGCCTTTGTTGATCTTCTTTTTGTTTTTGGGCTTTCTCTAGAAGTTGTTGTTGTTGTAGAGCCACTCTTGCCTTTATCCTGGCTTCTAGTGACTCCTTAGGTTCCTTAATCTTCTCCCCCTTTTGGCTTCATCCACTTCTGGAAGCCTGCTGGGTTTGGAAGTTCTACCAGTGAGTTCAGCAAGCTGTCTTGAGTTGTTGTCTATTTTGTTGGACAGCTCACCAAGTTTTTTGTTGATCACCTCAAACTGAGCTTTGGTTGACAACTCCAAAGTAGTTGTGATAGTTTTGAGGTGATTGGCAATTATGGTGTTCATCAACTGGTATAGGGGACCATCTGGGCTGCATAGTTGGTTCAAGTCTATGCTGGATGACCCAGGGAATATGGTAGGCATTTTCGGTGAGGGGTGTGTTTTTGGGTGTGATGTGCTAAAAGTAGTTTAATAAAAATAACTAAATTAAACCTAAAACTAGACACCTAGTAATACTCTAGACTCTCTAAAACTAAACTACTGACACGCAAGTGAACCTATCGACTCTAGTAAAGCTAAAGTAAGTCCGGATATCGAACCCACAGGACTCTAATGGAAAAACGGTAACTAGACTCGAAAACTTATCTAAAACTGAAATAAAACTATTTATTATTTTAGAGGGGGGTTTTACTAAAAACTAAACTCAAGAAAAATAAAGATTAACTAAATAAACTAAACTGAACTTAAGACGTAAACAGAGCTGAACCAAATTCAAATGATGGTGAGAATACTACCTAGGTTAGAATCCTACTCATGACTGACGAACTTTTATGGTTATTGAACTAGCTATGGAACCGGGATCTTTAGATACTAAACTTACAGGATAAACTAGAGGACCCTTGACCCTTCTCAAGGAGAAACCTAAGGTTACCTATAAGCCGTTAAACTACCGATTGAGAGGTTACCCTTACAGGCTTACCTACTCTGATGATAAAGTACCCGCTAGACAGTCTACCTTACAGCGCGAAAGCCTCACTACACTAAAAGTGCAAGGGGTAACTATAGAAAACCTGACCTGACTCGATACGCAAATAGTGGTAAGGAAACTAGGAAGATCTTCTTACAAAGTATCTAAATCTAGCAATTTAACACCCTAGACATATCGACAATCCCGCACCTTACAGCTATTGGAATTGGAAGAATACTTAGAACTATCCAATCAACAAAAATCACTCCTATGGAAAACACTAGCAATTTACCATAAACTAGTTGCTAACACAAAGTCCACAACCTAACATGCATTCATACATGAAAGACATTCACAAAAACGCATGTGGAGTAAATAATTATCAATTGAACAAAACTAAGTACGCATCTACACCAGATCAAAAATAATCAAAGTCTTTACTAAATCATCAACCCATAGTCAAAGTTCCAAAAAACCATAAAAAAACGTTCATTCAATCATAAGTATTCATCATAACCTAAGTAGTAATGAAAGTCTAGCCAAGAAACATGTTCAAAACAAGAATAAAATCAATTCTAAGTTCAAGAAACATAGTTTGCAATTCAAAAGAACAAAGGAATGAAGAAACCGAATGATAAAAACCCGAATCTCTAAATCCCAATGCTCAAAATCTTGACCTTTCGCCTTTTTCTCACCTCCTAGTGCTCCAGAGCAGCTCCAATATGTCAAAAGTGAAGATAAAAAACGATTTATGTTCGTTCTAGGGTTTTTAGAATCGAAATTGGGCCAAAAACCCATTTTTTCACGTTTTTACTCCCGTCACGTAGCGTGACGGGATTCAGGTGATGTCGTCACGTAGCGTGACCAGCTTCAGGAATCCGTCACGTCGCGTGACCAGATGTGCTCTTTCCCGTCACGTAGCGTGACGAGACATAATTTTTCATTTTTTTCTTTTTTTGACTTCCCGATCAACCGCGACTCGTCCGGAGGCTCGTTTTTTCTCGTTTAAGCTCCATTTTACTTCCTTTCTTGCCCGGACTCCTGTGCAACACAAAATACTAAATAGAATACGAAAATACCACAAAAACGACACAAACTGACTCGAAAATAATATAAACTATAGACCGGAAACAGATGTATTTTGCAATACATCAGGGTGATCTTCATGTTGTACAGAAGATGCCACTTTAGGGGAATCAGGGATCAAGTGGACTTTAACCTGATCTGGTGTGACCAGCTCTTTGAGCTTAGAGACACCAGGTGCAGGACCTTCACTAGCAGCCGTCAATTCAATTTTGGTGGAGTGTGAATCACCATCCAAATCAATGGAATCATCTGAATCCCTGCTTACTTCCTCAATGAGGACAGTATCCGTTACATCATGAGCTGGGCCCAACCTAGTTGTCTCATGTACCTCTTTTTCTTGGTTCAGAGGATTTCCTACCTCAGGCATTAAGCCTTCATCAGTAGCAGCCTCAAATGTACCTAGAGTTTCTAAGTTTGGGCTTAGAGACCCTGGTTCATCCTCATCTCTTGGGTTAGGGCTATGGACATCCACATCCATGTCAAGTTCTGAAGGTATGTCCCCTGTTTGATGTGGTTGTTGGGGACTGACATGTTCTGATGGGATGTTCTCTTTTAGCCCAAAGAGAAGTTTGGCAATTTCAAGGGCTTCAGGTTCAGAAATTTGTGGTGCTGGTTTAGTAGTTTGGTCTAAGGGTTCAGCAGTTTCAAAAGAAGAGTCAATAGGGATTGTTTTCTTAAATTTCTTTCTTTTGAATAAGATGGTGATTGGTGCTCTAGTGTGGGTTTGAGATGGATGAGACTGAGAGGATGTTTCAGTCACATCTTTTTCAAGTGCAGATTGCACATTAGCAAGTTCAGGTATCTCAACCTCCTGAACTGCCTTTCTTTTCAGGCTGGTGGGTTTTTGTTTTTGCTGTTTTGGTTTCTTGGCCTTTTTGGGTGAAGGTTTGGAAGATGAGGGTTCCTTGGGGACTGTTGTGTGTTCCCCTTGGTCATCTTCTGGCCAGGTGGCCGGTTTATTGTGCCTAGAGTATGCTTGTGAGGTTAAAGGGTTTAAAACAGTTACTTTACCCACAAGCACCTCTTCTCCAAGTTCCTTTATTATGCATTGCATAATAAATTCTGGATACAACAAAAACTTCTTTTTATAATTGAGATGATGTAACACCAACTCATTAAAGAAAAGTGTTGATGCCCTGAATTTTGTTTCATTCACAATGGAATGAAAAATAGGTTGAAAAGTAGAGGGCATCTGATCATAAGATCCAGATTTTGGACGGAAACACATTATTATATAGTGAAACAAAAGTTTGTACTTAGGTTCAAAATATTTCTTAAAAATAGTAGCATGTGAGAGAGTACCTTGGTAACCACACTCTGTCATGGTTAGATGAATTTCAGAGTTTATAAATTTATCTGGGGCACCAACATCATCTAGACCCAGTCTAATTCCCAAGGTTTCGGGTGTGATTGCCATTCTTCTCCCTTGGATGGTTGAATTGAGGGAGATCACCTCATCATTTACTGTCACCGTCTCCGCATTTGCCCAGAACTCATTAAGAGTCTCAGTGTGGATTGGAGGATCAATGGTGAGGGCAGTAAAGTATTGGGATTTAACGACTAAATCAATGATTTCATCGTATTGGGACCAGGCTTCATGTTTCTCGAAGTAGCCTCTTTGAGTGTGTCCCTGTTGACAGTTTGACAGGGCCATTTTGACAGTTTACTCAAAAAAAATCTTCAAAAACCTTTGTTGTCAAATGAAAGGAGTTGGATCTAATGGATCCGTTTTAAATTAATTTTTGATTATTGATTGATCCGTACACTCATAAGTGATGTAAAAGAACAACAATGACAACAGAACCCCATATGTAATTTAAGACTTCCGATCAATGCAAGAAAATAAAGCTTACGCCCCAATGGGCCAACTGGCAAAAGTCACATCATTCCGGCGCTTTCCTATAACCCAACAACAAGAATCCACCATTATAATCCCTTATATTGCTGTCTTTTGCATTCGGCTAACCCATGTGCTTTGGGTATGTTAAGCAATAAAGCGAACACAGGCGGAATCTTGTGCCACTCACTTTGTTCCAAGTTACAACCGTCACATAACAAGATGTGAATAGGTTATCTGTTGTCTCATCATCCTCGCCGCATAAACTACATTGTGTTAAGCCATAGAAAATGTTCCGTCTATGGAGTTCCACTAGCATCGGTACACAATTTTGTTCATCCTCCATCCAAAGACATTTTCTTTGGAATTTGACGTGCTAGATAGAGTTTACTAAAAACTAAACAAAAACTAACCTATACACTTTAGTTAAACTTAGAAAAACCCTTAAACTAGACCACAATGAGAGACAAATGTACCTATCGACCGGACTAAAACCTAACAGGAGTATAGATATCGAACCCATGAGACAACCTAAAGTAGACTCTGAAAAATAACTATACAAAATTAAAGATTTGATAGATTTAGTTTTTTTTTTTAAATAAGGTTTTAAATTGATTAGATTATATCTGGAATTAAAAATAAATTAAAGAAAACTAAAACCACCAACTATCAAACTGACAACTTAAATGAACCTAGGAATTGGAAAATCACTACCTAGGTTAAGAATCCTAATGGTGAGTCTTGGATCTCTGTCGGCTATGGAAACTATGATGGGAACAAAATCTTAGAATACCATACCCTTAGACAACCTAGTGGATCGCTGATCATTCTCTGGGTGTGACCTGAAACAAATATTCTGACTTCTTACATGACAAGTGGTATGTTGATTTTGTTGATATTTGTAATGTTAAAACTGATGAATCTTGCAACGATGATGATTTACCACATCAAGATGCAGATGTGGACACTAAGCATAAAGAAACCTCAATCGTAATGTTGGAGGTGACAAAAGACATGAGCATGATGGAGATCTAGTAATTGAAGGAAACAACTAATAATAAGCTTAAAAAGAGAGACAAAGTTCATGGCTTCAATCACGTGCTTATAGTGAACAATAACGAAAATTCAACAAAATTTATAATTGATGAAAATGTACAACCAAAAGTGACAGAGAAGAAACAAAACAAATTATCTACTAAAGTTGTCTACCCTATGAACTCAAGGACGAGTTCTTTGCACGCGAGGAGAATGATAAAGCGCCGATTACTCAAATGTTAGAAATCATATATGGTAATAAATTAAGTTTTATTTTGGAAATGATTTTATTATTTATTCTAATGAATCTTAGATGTTAGTTATGTTGACTAAAATTAACATTTTGGTCATAGTCTTTTTATTTCATTTATGCTACTAGTTAATATGTCGGTTACTTTGACCGAATTTAACGTGTAACTAGTAGACTAGCGTATAAATAAAGCCATACTTGTAAGGTTTAGAACAACTTTTGATATAAATAAATTAAATGCTTACTATAACACTGGTGGGTTTACCCGCACGTTGTAGCGGGATCCACAAATCGGTTGCAATACACCATTATGATACTTAGGTTTTTTGCCACAAGTTACGCAAAAAGAATAGAAATGTGCACCCTATGTTTTAACAAGTATTCATGGAAAGAAAAGAAATGTGCACCGCCACTTACAACTGATTGCAATTCACCACAAAAACCATGTACTCATTCTTGAACAAGTCTTAATAAACCAAGGTATGTTATTGTAATAGACCAATATGAACATAAACATCACTCTTGTGTAAGTTGTCCAGTCATTGAAGATCTACATAACCGTTCCATTGAAGACATCTTGCTAAATGATAAAGTTCATTTAAATGACAAAAGCATGTAGTAATAATATGATATTGTATACACTATCATATGAAGGTCTCTGTCCATTTAGAAATTAAAAGTTGTGATTTGTAAGTTTGTAATAGACTTGCCCAACCTAACCTAGAAGCTAAAAAATTGCCCAATGTAGCCAGTGAGCCAAATCATCTCGTCCACTTTACCGCTGGGAGACGCATATGTATGAAAAGGGTTTATAAAATAAGTCTTATTATGGCAAAATTTTAAAACTCATACAAGCTTAGTTGAGATAAGATTATTCATTGTGTTAACATAAATTATTATCTTTCTTCGTCATTATATGAAATTTGTTCAAAAATATTGTTATCCCGTGTGTTTATTTAGTTTGAATGAGTTCTATTTTCATATAAAAGTTGAGTATCTTATAGGGGCATTTAGAGAAGAAAAGTGGTAAAATTTAGGAAATTGTAAAAAAAACCTTAGTATGTCATCTTAACTTTAGGCATATTTGCCCATGCCTCCTCATTTATAATGTAGTATAAATATTTATCACTTTTATCGCTTGAAACGGTCCCTAACGAACTTGATCAACCCACAGTTTGCAAACCATGGCTACATAAAATCGTGGTTCTCTCACTGCGAACCACACTAAAAATATTACAAACACATGAAATAATTATTTCTCGCGCAGTCGTTACAGCCGTCATTCGCCTTTCCCTACACTTCAAAAACGACTAACTGTCATCTCAACGTCTACATCTTTGCACTTTATCTCCGCTACTTTTCTCAAACTTGGCACTCCCAACTTTCAAACACAAGATTAAATAGAAAATCATGTATAACACATAGAAATTCAATAATTAACATAAATAATCGTGTAGAATCGCCAATCCCCTTATAGTGGAGTGGCACCTTCTTACTTTCCTTATGGAAGGTGGAGAGTTCGAGTTCTACCGGCACCAAAATGCCGCTAGTGGGTCGGGTTTTACAGCAGTGGGTACTTCAAAAGTGCTCGAGATTGATTTATCGGCCGCTAAAAAAATAATCGTCTTAAATCACAAGTTTGACTTTAATAACATCATTAAACTTCCTATTAATCAATGAAAAGAAACACATGACCACACGATTAATGATAAAACCAAAGACCAGGGGTTAAGCATCTTTCTAGGGTTCCTCTCATCCTATTTTACTTTTCTCTTTTCCAGATTTTTATTTCCTTAATTACCAATTTGCCCCTCGCCCTTTCTTCAATTACCTCTATAAACCCATACTCAACACCACTCTACTTTTTCCTGCACTTCATTGCTCCATCAAAAAAAAATGTCTAAAGTCATTAAAGTTACTACCCTGTGCACAATAGCCCTTCTCCTTCTTTCATCGTTATCGTACGCCGTTGCACGTTTTCTACCGTCCGTCAGTACCGTCACTCCGGTTCAAACTCATCACTTGGTATGTCAAATTCCTTCTTTTGCATTTCTATTTGATAATTTAATTAACAGTGCTCTATCGGTACCCGGTGACTTTCATCAATAGGCCCGAGACCCAAATTTACGCAATATCCAATCAAATCGGTACAGCCAGACTCAATATATTCAAATTTATAGGATCAGAACGGGAAAATTTACACGAGCCAAACAAATAGTAATCTAATTTAATTGTAATCGTTTAATCATTGATTTATTTATTTATTTATTATTATTATTGAAGGATGAAGGGATCGCAAACAGTTATGCGGAATTAAATTGCAAAGGAGATGAAGAAGATGAGTGTTTGAGGAGAAGAACACTCGTTGCTCATCTAGATTATATTTATACGCAAAATAAGCAACCATGAATGTATTATAGCATGTTTTGGATATGCTAATGATATTAGTTTTATTTTATTTTATTATTTCGATCTGCCTCTCTTGGTTGATTTGATCACCAACGGTCGGAAAAGTTGGTGACCGTGGTTTATGATGACCACTTAGGCCACACGGTATGAAATAGTGAGTACACTCCTCCACCTCTCAACAAAAAAAACATAAGATATTTAGAAACTATACACCTTATAATTAAAATTCATACATCCTGAAAGCTGCCACATACTTAGAATGTGATGTCATACCCCCCAAATGTGATGTCACATTGTGTATGAATCCTATAACCCAAAAAATAAACTCATCAATAGCTTCCTCACCTATTGCTTGAGGGCCATTGGATGGGGACGAGATTGAACAAATGTTAACACAACATCGACGGTTAATAAGGAATATGGTGGGGCCTACGTGTCATAACCACCCAAAAATTTTTTTGTCTGTTTTTTAATTTGACGTGGGTTATTTCATTGCATGAGTGTTATTGAATAGATCGAACCACTGTCTACGTGGTGCAATGAGGCCCTTATGGGCTTCATACCATATAGTCTTACGTACTTGATTTTTTTTTTTTTTTGAGAGTAGTGTTTCAATGGTAAATCCTATGTTGCAAAACGACCATTGCCCAGGATCGAATACCACACGGGTTTCTCCTTTCAAACCTAAGCGGTTATTTTTTCAGTGGAGCGTGAAATTCGAACCTGAGACCAAACCCGGGCAGGAACCCTCGAAGGGTGTAAACCTTCCCACCTCAAACCAGCTGGGTTGGAGATCATTGGCAGTCTTACGTAATTGATAATGATAATAAAAGAGTAGCAATTTATTATGTCTATAGTAATTGTATCAATCTATAGATAACTAGCTGGATTACATGTATGTTGCAGGGGACATCTGTTCGATATTGGTTATGTTTGTTACAGTATTGTATGGACATCGAGAAAACCATAAAAGCGAACACTAGTACCGTTATTGTTTAGATGTCGAGTAAACCATAAAAGCAAACATGGTGAGACAGAGCTTAAGTGATAGATTTTATACCGATTAACATTTCAAAAAAAAAAAAATAATTTAAGACCACCCATAGTGACAATCAAATTAGGCGTGAAGTTCCCCCAATAACGCCCAAACACCGCCTCTGTGGGCGTGAAGTGATCAAAAATCCTCCCTGACGTGAAAATTAAAACACCTCCCATCCATTCACTCCAACCAATCATCTTCTTTCCCCATAAACTCTAACCAATCAAATATTTTGTTATTTATATTTAGTTTAAATTACAAGAATTAATTAGTTATTGGGTAATGACTGAATGTGGTATTATACAACTACACCACTTTTGAACTTCAAGCCCCGTAAACGCCCCCATATGCCATGTGTCACATAACGCCCAAGTTCTAATAGGCACCCTTCGATATACCAAGGCCGACTCAGACAGAATTCTTCCCAAAATAACTCCACACACGAAGCAGTTTGCCTTCAAGTGTGCCCAATTGCTCCGTTTGAAATCAATAAACATGTTGTTCATACTTGTTTTGGTAGCCATCTCCCTTTTAACAATGCACACTGAAAGGTCGTTATCCATGCTGAATAAACAACGAGCTTCATTGACCTCAAAGATGAGATAAGTGGCGCTTGAAACTCGTATTGCTGCAAGGTATAATCCTTTACACCACTCGTGGATCGAATCAAACCTACAAAAGAAAGAACGAGAGGGTTGTGTGAAGGGAGGCGACCGCATAAAAGTCCTATGACTCGTGATGGTAGACACAAAAAATGGTGTTGGGTTGCTTATAGCAACATAACATGGTCCTCTACAAAGAAGGGGTGATCTCCTTTATATAGGACATGCATGGGCCAACCATCACTACCCATAACCATGACGATGGGCCTAGGCTCGGGTTATGGGCTTGCCTCCCTTCGGCCTATAAAGTGAGTACAAGATCACGTGGTAATTAATGCTGATGTGAGAGAAAGAATGTACCGCCCTGCCATAATTTCACGAGGTGTAACCTGGTTGGGCGCAGACGGCGCTTCATTCTGATACAGCATGTTGACCTTCAGGTGGCGTCTGACGTGACGTCTGAATTGTAGCAGGTGCCCATGCGTCTACATTACTCTGACGGGTACTGTACACAACATGGTGGAAGCATGGAGACTGTTACGTCACTGCTCCATGTCACGGGTTTGTTGGACCACCCTTGACACGTGTTGTCTTTTGATTGGCGCAGCATGCGCCCTGCATCTGACCGGATATAATTGAATTATGATCGTCGGTACACGATCGTACTTGAAGACGATGTTTCCTGATTGTTCCGCCGCTTCCACGCGTATGTCCACGTGCGGAGATTCCTTTGTGCTGATGACGTCACTGCATTACATTGCTCCGCATGATTTGGTATCTGCGCAGGATTTGATCCGCGGACATCAAGGAATTGATGTATTTTACAGGATATGGTTATAATCCGCGCCAAGATTTGATCTGCAAACATCAAGGAGTTGATGTAATTTATGGGATAAGGTTATAATACACGCCGTACCCTATCACTTCAAATGCCATTTTCCCATTACCCAAACCTGAGTCCATTCACCTCATTGTTTGGACTCCTACTCCACTCCTATTTCCATTCTATTTAAGGTCTTAGTAAATTTTCATTTGAGTAAACAAGATTTTAATTTAGACAACTTGATATTCTTTTCAACCTTCAAAATTAGAAATCTCATTGAAGTACTTCTATATACATGTAAAATCATGCATGATCTTTTAATACATATAAAATAATAGATAATTTATGATGTTACTTTTGCTCAAGTTATTTGGTTTCTATATTAACTAAAGCAATATAAGGCAAAGTATGAAGTAGTGTTTTTTTTAATTATATCTTAATTTATGAGACACTTTGAATTTAAAGTTTACCTTGTTGCATGGAAAAACTTTATTAATTGATTTTGAGAATATGCGAAATGAAATACATGTGTATAAAAGCAAAAACATCAATCCAAAAAATAATCCACAAATTCGAAAAGTCAAACACATATGTGTCATCTTTAAAGTTTCAAATTCAACATAGATATTTATAGTTCCGTGCCTTTAAAATGTGTTTAAAGATTTTGTTATAATGATATTAAGTTTGAACATTATGCCAAACTTAGTTTATCAAAACAAACAACATAAATTTTTGTTTGGTTTCACTGATTAATCGACCAAATCTAGATAAATAATGCATAAAAAAAGATAAAATGGATATAGTTAAAACTTTAAAAATTACTCCAAGTATTATAGTATTAAACATAATCCATTAATATAAACAATACAACTTAAATAAATAAAAACCGCACTGCAATGTAAGAAGTACATAGCCTAAACATTTTCAAATATTAAAAGTAAACCAAACCATTTGGTATGATACGAAATATCCTTAACCGCTAAAGGACATACCAAGAATCGAGACAGTTCTTATACATGATCAATACCATTTTGTGGGTTTTAATATTTAAGGTTATTTCATTTAACAATGCTTAAAATAATATACGCACCTGAGTGTGAAAACCTTCGCTGCTATGGATCATCATTGGTTGGGTTGGCACCTCCATTAATGGCTTATGCATAGCTTGTTCCATATTCTTTTGTTCAAATAAGATATACGTCAAACCATTTATACTAACCTAATTGGATAATCGCAAAACCTCTAAAGACAATACATAAAAGCAAAAATATCAAAAAGTAAACACACAACTGAAAATAAAATCCACCACTGTCATTGATCATTGATCTCCATAAGGTCTTCGTGTTTCTTTCATTCAAAACCAACAAATATTAAACAACATACGACTTATAACCAAAAACTGAAAGAACTATCTTTGATATGCTGGGATTCTTGTGACGTCTAAAGATGGTGAACAAAGAAGCTGGTCATTTTCCCATTTATACACAAATAGTTGAGGTTTTCGATCGGTTTATGGTTGCATCTATTCAATCGATTTATGACTGATATTAAAATCTTCATCCACTTAAAAAATGAAGCATCTCAATCTCATTTGGTTTCCAAGATACCACTATTTCAACTTTGCAACTTCTCGTCTCGGTTTTGAAACTCACCCTAACATTGTCACAACTTACAAATATTATATTATAGTCATTTAAAGAGACACAAATTCAACTTTCCAACTTCTCATCTAAGTTTTGAAACTCACTCTTAAATGGTCACAAATGCTATAGTAATTTAAAGAGTGTAGAAAAGATAACTTTGCCCATAAACTAACCTTATTTACTATTGTACCATAAACATGTTTGTAATTACTTAAATTTTACGGCCATCCTTCCTAAATGCTTTATAATATAGTATAGATAGAGATGAAAAATGTCAATACGTTATTTAAAAAAAAGTTCCTCAGATTATTAATTTGTGAAAGTGAAATAATTTTTCCTTTTAAATATTTTCATATACTTTTCACTTCCAACATATTATATATATACACATTTACTAGATTGCTTGCAATAGTGTTTCCGTTACTAACGATAACGATTGCGTGCCTTTCACTGATTCACTCGATCTTCCTACTACCGCCACCAAGCGTCCTTATCTAGACGGAGAAACAGACAAGCGACGTGCAAAGAGAGAGAGAGATGCACGACCAGAGACATAACGGTAGGTGGCCGGCGCTAACCTTTGACCGGCCGGCTCTGTAGAACCATGGAGGAGCCAATGATCGTCACCGTCTTCGTAAGCAAACTTTCTCGAAGTCGGCGCATGTCGGGTAAACCTTTTCCTCTCTTTTCAGGATTTTGTTCTTACGATGTTGTTGGCTGTTACTGGAGGTTTTCGAGCCGCCTATAGCGACGGTGGACTCCGTCGTCGTGACGACTCTACGTTTGCGTTACGGCCTTTTGTGGTTTCTGGGCTGTTGCCGTCGTCGGTAGTGTGATAGCGGTAGCAAGTCCATGTTTCAGTCAAGGCTATGACGGAGGTTGCAGCGAGGATGATTTCTAAGTGGTGGTTCCTACCGCTGTTGTTTATTAAATAATTAATGATGTATAATGGATTTGGTATTACATGATTCCTAGGTGTATTTGTTCAATGGAGGAATTAGATTGTTAATTAAATTTTATTTTATGTAGAGATTAATGGTATATCAGTAATGAATGCTTCTATTCCTAACGTCACATATCATGGTGGTGGTCGCCTTTACGATATTTACAAGGGTTTGGTCTGCTTCAATGGTTCAAGTTGTTTGTTAATTGCTTATGATGACTTATAAATGATTATTTTTTACTCTTGAACTCATTTTGTTTCTTTATTATAAATCTTATTCTTGCACTAACTGCCAGGGTCATATTCGTGGGTTGATGGTGGTTGATGTTGGTGGCTGATGGCGGTGGCTGTGTTAGCTCTTCGTCACGAAACTCTAGCCACCGCCGTGATTGGATTTGGGTCGATGTTTTACGCCATGATAGTGATGGTAGATGGTGGTTGCGTTGGTCAGTGTTGAAGTCGAAGAGGCCACTGCTGCTCGGCTTTGTGGCAGTGTGGTGAAGAGGGTGGCTGTGGCGTTGGTCATGACAACGTCCCCGCGCGTAGCGCGGGTAAGAAACTAGTTTATTTTATTTGTTACTTATTCTCCAATCATTTTCATTCGCTCATCCTAATATCAAGCTATATATACTACTATATAATGGGTTCTAGATGGACAAAGAAGTCATTTCGTATTCATTTAAATGGGTAAAATTGTAATTTCATTTACTTAGAAAGACAAAGTTAATACAACATATCTATACTATATATAATGTATGAGGGAAGAGTAGTTTAAGATACCCAAAAGTTAAGAACTTATTTTTCATTAATAACCCTAAAATGAGGGTAAAATAGTCTTTCATACATTATTTACACTTAACACCCTATCTTATTTACACTTTAATTCCTTAATTATTAGTTAGTAGTTACATTTTTCTCCCCTCACCTACAAACTTATAATTCTTTATTTACACTTTAACCCTAAAATGAGGGTAAAATAGTCTTTCATACATTATTTACACTTATTTACACTTTAAAACTATTATATTTTAAACATTCAAAAATACCATGACGACCTGCTCATTTTTGTCGACGTTTTGATGTTTGTGTTAGTCAATATCGATGTGTGGATTGAAATGTAAAAGAAAGAATGTCTTGTGTACAAGTGATTATTGCATTTCATGCTAAAATACTAATATGGCTACTA
Organism: Ambrosia trifida; assembly: GCA_028751855.1. Lineage (NCBI taxonomy): Eukaryota > Viridiplantae > Streptophyta > Magnoliopsida > Asterales > Asteraceae > Ambrosia > Ambrosia trifida. The sequence goes on along the minus strand of CM054128.1, from coordinate 13,290,366 downwards.
AGAGTTAACTATTAAACCCACATTCAAATGCATTGCAAGAACATTGATAAACACATTTTAAACAACCTATAATCTAAGTGCACAAATTGAACTACCAGCAAGATTTTTATAAAAGTGAGTTGTATACAGGATATTAATACAATAAAAGCGACACGACATATATTATCACCATTGTTGACACAAAAATAAGAAATCACACACAACAACGTTTGTGACTGTGATATATCTGAAAAATTATTTAACGCTATCGAAATCTAGGTTGTGTAGCAACCGCCATCATCGGCTTCAAGGGGAGGAAAATGTTTATTATGGTTTTGATGAAGTCGACGACGATCGCCACAACTTCTATCAAGTCGAGTTCTTAAACTCGCTAACTGTTAGTGGTTTATCGCCTCAAAAGATTTGTCTAAAAATCAGATGCCCCATAATATTGTTACGGAATATCGATCCATCTCATGGGTTGTGTAATGGCACCAGATTACTATGTAAAGCCTTTCAGTGCAATGTTATTGATGCAGAGATAGTTGTCGCGCAAGATACTGGAAAGAGAGTATTTTCGCCTAGAATCCCACTATGTCTTTATGAGGACGACATGTTCCCATTCAAGGTGAAAAGAAAACATTTTCCCATTCGACTTAGCTTCTCCATGACATTCAACAAAGCTCAAGGTCAAACAATTCCACATGTTGGTGCTTATCTTCCGGATTTCGTATTTTCGCATGGACAACTTTATGTCACTCTATCAAGAGGGATATCACGCACTAATACAAAGGTAATAGTACATCCTTCCATAAACTTCAAATGAGACGGGGTGTACACCTCAAATGTTGTCTATTAGAAGGTGTTACGCGATATATAAAATGCTTGTAAGTGAGAACGTAATGGTGTTTTTATGCATTTGGTGGTTTACGCAAATACATTCTAAATATAGTTACATATTATTACTTTATATACTTTGGTCATTTTTACTAACTTATTCATTTTTTTCTTAAACAACTTTTAGGAATCTGTCATGGATGAGACAAAGAGAAAAATGAAAGAAATGTCATGTATGTATATTGTATATATATATATAACAGAAAATTATAAAAAAATATATATGTTACTAACATACTTAACATTGTTTTTTTAGGTCCCAAACTTGCTCTGGCTACTGATGGGTCAGCAAAACAAGAGAAGATGGAGGAAACTCAACCTCTAAAAGATGTTACTAACTTATTCATTTTTTTCTTAAACAACTTTTAGGAATCTGTCATGGATGAGACAAAGAGAAAAATGAAAGAAATGTCATGTATGTATATTGTATATATATATATATATATATATATATATATATATATATATATATATAACAGAAAATTATAAAAAAAATATATATGTTACTAACATACTTAACATTGTTTTTTTAGGTCCCAAACTTGCTCTGGCTACTGATGGGTCAGCAAAACAAGAGAAGATGGAGGAAACTCAACCTCTAAAAGATGTAATAATCAAACATGAAGAGATACAAGAAATTTCAGGGATCGCTCTTTATGACGAGTGGTGGGCCGACAATATATATGAGATCATGCAGATCTGGAAGACATATGACTAAATTGATATCATGATTCAAGTAGTTCACACTTAAGCTTTTGATTTTCAAATTATGTTTATTAAGACTTATTTTTCCTTATTCGCATGTTACTTTATTATTTCATCAAATGTTCTTGAATTAATTTCTACTTTCAATGTTAAATCTTTTAGTTACTAGATATGTGTAACGTTTATGACGTATATCCACCGCAATGATGCTGCAACAAATATTATATAAATGTAAAATAAGTATCGCGTTGCAAATGTCGCTCCCGCCGCATCGCGCGGGTTTCCTACTAGTTAAACATAACAAATGTAATTATGAAGCTCTTAATGCATTTGAGATGGGTAATATGATAATTTAATTTCAAATTATTTTTAATATAGTTTATATTTCTTTGATTGTATTATCCTATATATTAGTGTTTGAAATTTCGTACGTTTAAATGATATTAAACGTTTTAGAAAGATTATATATTTAAATGCGAAGAATGAGGCTTTACAAACAAAAAAAGATGATTTCAAACAACTTATTATATAGCCAATAATCCATTTTCCAATATATTTTCGTAATAACAAACCATTTACCATTGTATTTCCATAGCTAATAGTTTGTTTCTTTAATTGATCGGATTACTTTTTAAAATTACAATGAAAACATGAACTTTTCTAAGGTATTAGCAACCATGAAAGTAATGAAGACGACAGAGAATATACAAACAGATCCCTACCCTACTTACACCAACCCACACACACCTTAAAAACTACCATATATGTGGCGTACTTTTTCGTTCACCTTATTTCAGATCCAACCCACAATTTTAACATTATAACTACACCTCCTAGAAAACCACATGGTGACATATATATAAGCTTGCCCCCAAGAAATTTAAAACTTGTTTGGGCCCTCGACGAAAAAAATTGGGCCTTTTATATAGGTTTTTATAAGAAAATTAACAATTTTATATAATATATATAAAAATCTAAAAATTTCGAGCCTATATGAAGGTTGGTCCGGAGCCGACGACCTCCTGCCCACCCTCGTGGCAGGCCATTTCTTGCTAACAGATATAACATCGATAATTTGCCGCACTCAACCCTCCGGCAATCTCAGTTCTTGGTCAAGAGCCCAAGCTAGAGGAAACTCATACCCCAATTTCCATACCAAACCCTAACAACAAGCCACAACTACCTATCGAGACCAATTGGCTGGATGAGGAATTATTAGTGGACAACCAATATGGATGATATAATAGAGATGTGCAAGCAGTACGATACAAACTAACATTCACCATTACAAGGCCAAAGGCCATTCTTGATTTTGATGACTTTATTTAGACCTCGACGAAAAACAAATTGGGCCTTTTATATAGGTTTTTATAAGTAAATTGATAATTTTATATAATATATATAAAAATTTAAAAATTTCGGGCCTACATGAGGGTCGGTCCAGAGCCGACGACCTCATACCCACCCTCATGGCAGGCCATGTGTGTGTGTATATATATACACACTAAAAAAACCCTACCATTTTTTTGTAACATCGCAAAATTTTCCCCAAAATTTTAATACATAAAAAGCCCTTATATATATATATATATATATTTTTTTTTTACTACACCTTTATCATTAATATTATACAAATGTGCCTAAGTCTTTATTTATCCTAACTCACAACTTATATACATACATAAATGTATATAAATAATAATAATAATAATAATAATAATATGATTCTAAATTCTTTTTTTTTTTTTTCACATACAAGATTTTTTTTTTTTTTTTTTTTTTTAAATAAAGCCTTGAGTCAAATAGTCAAAGTCCTAGTCAAAGTCTTAGTCAAATAGTCAATTCATCATAAAACCTTACTTTATGGTGTTGACCAATTTTAATGGCTAATTGACTCCAAAACTAGTATAAAAACCCACCTATGACCCATTATACTTTGCACCTCTAAATCGATTGTTTCAATCCGATTAAACTTTCCCTCATACCTTTCTTCTATAGTCTATTACTTCTACATTTGAAGCTTTGATTATAAGCTCTTGTAATTGGCGAATTGGAAGCTTGATATTCTTTCTTTTTCGTTTTCTTCAATTTGGACTAGCTACGTTGTTGAGTCTTTGGGATTCGCCTCGCATACATTCACAACACATTATTCTATTTTTTTTTTACGAGACATAACATTTTGCTAAGGTGAGTTTTACATAGCCCCTTTTCTATTTATCACCGTTTTTGGGGTGAAACATGTTACCACATCATTTATGCAATTCAATCATCAATGTGTCTATGTGTTTTCTATGTTGCATTATGTCTTGAGCATGATTAGAGTAAGCACCATTCTAGCATAATCATTAACTCCGTACAAGCCGGCGGTAAACATTGATAGATCTATTGGACTGACAATCCCACCCGGATACGTGCCTCCTACAAAGGTTGCGTGGGTGTTTGTTATCGTATAACATATTGGACCATGAGCGTATGGTATGTATCATATTATAACAGTCATCAGGGTTGATTATGCACTCGATTTATTTCTAGTATGTTCTCACATATGGACTAGATTGACATGACACATGAATTGCACATCATTTTTATTCAATTATCAAAAACCTATGTAATTCTCACCAACTTTTGTTGACCCCAAAATATTTTCAACTTAACATGTTTCAGGTTATAGCTTGCTTGAAGATTAGAGTTATTGCTTGAAGATGCGTAGCTAGTATTTTTTTCATTTTGATGTACAAAATTCTTAGAACAATTGTATGTAATTTATTTAAATCATTTATTAAAATTTATTATTTACCATGAGCTACTGAACAATCATCAATACGTGACATCCCGATGTTTCCGCCATCGTTTGGGGTGTTACAGATTGGTATCAGAGCCATGGTTATAGGGAATTAGGTTATTAGAAAAATAATCTAGTCTATAACCATAGGATTTAACCAGTACTTGCTTCTTTTACTTGCTATTCTCTATCTCCCTCCTACTTCATATCCCTACTTTCATCCCTACAAGAAGGTTGCTCTCCATCACTGGATACACTCTTAGACTAATAAGGCAAAATCCTCAGGTTTAACCTGAACCACCTTGAGATCTCGTCGAAGTTCTAGATTTTAATAACGAACACGTGCAATCTGGAAGGGTGAACGCCTGTATTCTGAGTCTTCTGTCTAGGCTGGCATTGCGCATATATCCCAATCAGACGAGGGACCCGGATGCCTACCTGGGAATTCTCGGGATGAGTGTTCACTTATAGGCTAAAGCATGTCTTCACTATGTTATTAGAATCTAGAAGTTTTGATAAGTCAACGTTTTCGTTTGTTCGTTTTAATTAATGAATAGATGATTACACTCACTTCCCTTAAAACTAAGCTCTAAAATCTCAAAATTTTACAGCTTAAATCAATCTCATATCATAACCATCTATGGATTTCACAATCACACTTCACCTTACCATCTTAGCCACTTTTTAAATATTCAACACCCTACCCAAATCATATTATTTTATTTCTCCACATGTTACTTATTTTTTTAAAACTATAACCTCATACCTTAGCACAAACTAAAGATTTCTAAATCTTATTGTATTTTCATTACCTAGTAACTTTACAAAGTACATATTTTTGTCAAAAGATGTCCTCGAACTTAAATTCAATTGTTTATTTATTGACGTAACAAACAATTTTCTATATAATGCTTTAAACTATTAAAAATCACTTAATAGAACCTTGATCTTCAAAACCTAATGTCATGTTTGAAATCTCCAACTAACGGGAATATTTTAATCAAAGCCCACTTAGCTTGTACTATTTAACAACTTTTGCTTTATGTATAAAACCAATTTTGAAAATAAGATTTTTTTTTTTCATAAGAATAATATCTAGTCTCTAAATTCTCCATCGACACTCACTCATTTTCAACTTGTTCAAATTTTTACAAAATTTGGCATATACCACAATCATGTTTTCTTATACACTTGATTATAACCTTTGATCCAAACCCCAAAATTTACACTGCTACATAATCTCCTTACTATAAAATAAACTCTTTATCAACTATCTTCACATTCACTATCTCTCACAACCTTGATTCTGCTTCAAGATTTTTCATCATCCTCTCAAGAACTAAATTCATATCCTTCACCTTCTCAAACATGAACTAGTTACCCATGATAACCAAACTGTTGAAACTTGGTTGTGTGTTGCATCAAACTTAATCCTTAGTTATACATGAGGATTCGATTATCTACCATATTTAAACATTTGATACTAGAAATCATGGAATATAAACTATTTGCTATAGACACACCTAGAGTCATTAACCTTGTCTAGGACAACACTATTACAACTCGCATGCTATGCTTGATACTTGATTGTTTATATGTACATATTATCAATTTGCAATTTATGTGTGAAATAATTGGTACACTTAATCAAACAACTGGTAGAGGATGAAGTACTTGCTCAACAGTTAGTTGAGTACCAAATAACCTACTCAACGATTGGTAGAGGTCATCATGCCTGCTCAACAGTCGGTAGAGGCCCTACAACCTGCTCAACGACTGGTAGAGGCTATCGCACCTGCTCAACAATCGGTAGAGGTTCTTACTCACTGACTGGTAGAAGTCTTTTTCCTACTCAACAGTTGGACTTATTTTTGGACACATTGTATACGATTCAATCACAAGGCTATTTTGCATTACTTACATCTGTGTTTAGAGTCATAGAAGGACACAAAACCCTAATGTAAGGTAAATTGGTGATTGCGGTCCGGAACGTAATCATAAATTTACAGGTACGTTAAGGTAGTGTGAAATTCTAATAAGGTTTTAGTAGTTCTTTTGGTTTTCATATAGCCAATCAATTCATGCATTTCTTATAAGATTCCTAAAACATAAGTTTAGTATTTTGCTAGATTCTTATGCTTCTTGCTACTTCAGACGAACCTAATCCAATCCTTAAAACTCACATCTCAAACCTCTTATCCAAATTATTCGAAACAAATTATTCTATTACCTATAAGTTCATGTCGTCCCTTAACTCAAATTTTACAAACCATAGTTGCCCTAACTTCTACCCAATCACCCTCAACCCTGTGTTATTAATAACTTCGGGACGAAGTTTTCAAAAGTAGGGGAGACTGTAACATCGCAAAATTTTCCCCAAAATTTTAATACATAAAAAGCCCTTATATATATATATATATATTTTTTTTTTACTACACCTTTATCATTAATATTATACAAATGTGCCTAAGTCTTTATTTATCCTAACTCACAACTTATATACATACATAAATGTATATAAATAATAATAATAATAATAATAATAATATGATTCTAAATTCTTTTTTTTTTTTTTCACATACAAGATTTTTTTTTTTTTTTTTTTTTTTAAATAAAGCCTTGAGTCAAATAGTCAAAGTCCTAGTCAAAGTCTTAGTCAAATAGTCAATTCATCATAAAACCTTACTTTATGGTGTTGACCAATTTTAATGGCTAATTGACTCCAAAACTAGTATAAAAACCCACCTATGACCCATTATACTTTGCACCTCTAAATCGATTGTTTCAATCCGATTAAACTTTCCCTCATACCTTTCTTCTATAGTCTATTACTTCTACATTTGAAGCTTTGATTATAAGCTCTTGTAATTGGCGAATTGGAAGCTTGATATTCTTTCTTTTTCGTTTTCTTCAATTTGGACTAGCTACGTTGTTGAGTCTTTGGGATTCGCCTCGCATACATTCACAACACATTATTCTATTTTTTTTTTACGAGACATAACATTTTGCTAAGGTGAGTTTTACATAGCCCCTTTTCTATTTATCACCGTTTTTGGGGTGAAACATGTTACCACATCATTTATGCAATTCAATCATCAATGTGTCTATGTGTTTTCTATGTTGCATTATGTCTTGAGCATGATTAGAGTAAGCACCATTCTAGCATAATCATTAACTCCGTACAAGCCGGCGGTAAACATTGATAGATCTATTGGACTGACAATCCCACCCGGATACGTGCCTCCTACAAAGGTTGCGTGGGTGTTTGTTATCGTATAACATATTGGACCATGAGCGTATGGTATGTATCATATTATAACAGTCATCAGGGTTGATTATGCACTCGATTTATTTCTAGTATGTTCTCACATATGGACTAGATTGACATGACACATGAATTGCACATCATTTTTATTCAATTATCAAAAACCTATGTAATTCTCACCAACTTTTGTTGACCCCAAAATATTTTCAACTTAACATGTTTCAGGTTATAGCTTGCTTGAAGATTAGAGTTATTGCTTGAAGATGCGTAGCTAGTATTTTTTTCATTTTGATGTACAAAATTCTTAGAACAATTGTATGTAATTTATTTAAATCATTTATTAAAATTTATTATTTACCATGAGCTACTGAACAATCATCAATACGTGACATCCCGATGTTTCCGCCATCGTTTGGGGTGTTACATTTTTGCTAATAAATATAACATCGATAATTTGCAGCACTCAACCCTCTAGCAATCTCAGTCCTTGATCATGAGCCCAAGCTAGAGGAACTCATACACCAATTTCTACACCAAACCCTAACAACAACAACCCACAACTACCTACCAAGACCGATTGGTTGGATGAGAAATTAACAGTGGACAACCAATATGGGTGATATAATAAGAGCATGTTTGGCTCTCCTTATTTCCACCTCCTTATAACTTATAACTTTTCCAAAAAGTTAATAAGTTACAAAAAGTGTTTGGCAAAAAGAAAAGGACTTTTTGTTTTAACTTTTTGTAAGCCTATGATAAGTTGTTTTGGAAAAGTAAGGGAGGAGTGACTTTTTGAACCTCCTTATAACTTATTGATGGTTATTTACCTACATGCCCTTATTATATCCTTACACCTTCCCTCCTTTTACCCTTTTTGGTCATTTTACCTAAATAAGTTAAACCAAACACTTTTTTACAAACTAACTTATCAACTTATTGTTTTTTCTCCCCACATAAGCTAATCCAAACACTTTTTTAAAAACTTCTTTCTAAAAAGTCATAAGTTAATAAGTCCTTTTAACAAAAAGTTCTTTTTGCCTCAAATAAGTTTATCCAAACATGCCCTAAAGATGTGCAAACAGTATGACACAAACTAACATTCACCATTACAAGCCCAAATGCCATTCTTCATTTTGATGACTTCATTTAGAGCATTTGACCATTTTTTTATTATTACCGGAGAATGACTTTTTTTTTTCTTTTGCTTCAACTTTTCAGTGCTATCTTGCTTCATTATATATTTTCACACGTGCTTTCAATATTATATGTCTTCCCTTATATATACTGTGTTCAGAAGTATTTCTTTTAATCATTATTCTTCGCTTATGTTTTTTGTATTCACAGAACTCTATGGTCCAATTCTATTGTTTCATAATTTGGGTTACTTTTATATCTCATGGTATTTATTACAAAGTTAACGTGTTACTCTACTACAATGTCTACATCTATTTGTTACTAAAATTGTACACTCTTTGATCATATGTTACACATCAATATGTTTGTATAATGTATAACACCAACAATGTTATTGACCAAACACAACTGTCAAACATAGTGCAGCACCCCCGCAACGCGCGAGCTCCTGCTAATATACATAAACACAAGCTTGTAATTGAGAATGAGAGAAAAATAAACAAAATAATAAGTAACTAAACCATACACCATTGGGGTTGGTGGTCCAGTGGTAAGGCAAAGCCTTTTAATACACTAAAAGTGTGAGGTCTTGAGTTCAAATCCCACAAGGAGCAAGAAATTCGCCTTTCAAAAAAAAGTAACTAAACCATACCAATTGCCAAAAAAAAAAAAAATCAATTTATGAGAGCAATTGACTATTTAAATTCTTACGAATTAAGTCAGTAATGATTACTCATTATTCTTATAATTTGCTATTTTTAGTCCTCCATAAATTACGCCTCGTGTGTTGTGTTGCTGTACGGTTAAACCTGTCGCAATGCACGACGAGCAAAATACTAGGTCATGAACAATCATTAAACATGTTGACACGAAACACAACTCCAACACGACACAATTTTAAATCTATTTGACGCATAACAACACCAATAAATATACGGGTCAGGATAGGGTTGAAAAACAATAACAAGGTTGAATTCCCATCGGGTTCAAACTAGGGGCGGCAATTATTGACACGACCCGAACCCGACACAAAAAAAAAAATAAAAAAATAGATTTGGGTCAAGTAACATGACCTGTATTAAAAATGGGTCAGGTTCGGGTTGACGTATATATAAAATGGGATGACCCGTTAACCCGTTTAAGTATTTAGAAAAAAATCTATTAGATTTTTGTTTTTCTTTTTTCATTTCTATTTACATGATTATTTATAATTGTGTTATTTTTGGCACAATATATTATTTATTTGTTACACTTATATATTCACCATTAAACATTCTATTAATAACCTACTTACAACCCAACAACCCGTTTATAACTCATGACCATGTATGACTCATTTAAAAATATGAGTTAAACAGATCGTATTCGGGTTGACCCGGATTTTATGTGGGTCGGGTTAGGGTTGAAATATTTGACACGAATAATAATATGGGTTGAGTTCGGGTTACACATTTCAACCCATTAACCTGTCAACCCACAAGAAGATATTTCAAGGCAAAAGACTCAATTTGGAAGAACTACTCAGTGAAATAAAGGCACAATCTCATCTTTGGATAACAAGTAGATCAACTGAATTCACAAAAGATTGGAACAAATGGTGCTCTTTCGACTTATGAATTGGTTTATAATTGTTTTGGGTAAATTGTAACTTGGGTTGGGTGTCATAAGGTTAATTCATCTTCATAGCATCTTGCTAATAGATGATTTGTATATATTGGTTATGAAATAAAAGTTGTTTGCATTCAAAAAAAAAAAAAAACCCTGTCAACCCACAACCGACAACCAGTAAACTCGTCAACCCGACACAATTGACCCCCAGTTCAAACCAAACGATTTAGTACTTCACTACTAGTCTCCAGCAAAACTATTTGAAAAACAAGCCTCAAATGCAAGGTCTCTGTTGTAACCCTCGTCTCGCCGTCGTTATTAACCGCTCATGCCTGAAAACCAGAGCATTTTCCTCTAATTCTTCCAATCAATCTATCGGTGGTCTTCCTCGCTTTTTCTCCGACGTCTTCCCTTCTTCCAAGGCAACTATTACTCTCTCTCTCTCTCTCAATAGTTTTTTTTATGAATAAATAATTATTTTGTTTGTTTTTATAAATAATTAGGGTTCAGTTGTTCGTGTGCAAGGGGATGAGTTCTGGCACATGACTAAAGTTCTACGGCTCAACACTGATGACAGGTATATATCTACTATGTTTTACGTCTTGTTCATCAGACATGCTTGTGTTCTAAGCATTGGCAAAATGATTTTCTTCTAGAACTTGTAGTTGAAGTGTAAATGCTAGTGTAGATGAGGCATCAAGTCACATGAAAATAGATAAAGGTTATATAATAAAAAGTATGAAGAGGATATATGTGACTCTGTAACAGTAGTATAGTGTAATTCAGAATCATAGATAGTAAAAGTCAAGCAGGTCTTGAGATTTTAACTTTAACTTGAGAGATTCGATTCAAATGTTTATGTAACTGACAAATTGATGGGACCCGGAGTGATTTTAGGGATTGTTTGTTTACCGTTTACTGAATGGTATCCGCTATATGTTGCTTGTGTGTTCCTATGTATTGATTCATATAATCTCATTTATGAAGAATACCGTTGAAGGCACAGTTCTCGTGCCGACTACCGATTAATCACCGATTTTTACAATACTGACCTTGGTATTGAGCTCCAACCGTTTCATGAACTTTCCGGAACTATGCATTCACTTCAACTTTTGATTTCACGAGACACGCACAAGTCATCTTGATGTAAATCTGCAATAATCAACAACATAAACATATCAATAAGATCTAGATAGTAGTTTTGATGGACCCAGGTGTAATTCATATCCAAGTATCCAACAGTACAGTAGTCTTAGTCAGAATCGTGGATGGCATAGTTATCAAAGGCGCTAGACGCACTTAAGGCACATAGGCCTCGCCAGGAGCCTAGGCACAAAAAAGCAAGGGCCTGAGATATAAAAAAAGCGAACAAAGAAAATAAAGTAAAAATATATTAAAATAATACTATCTTTCATCTAGCTCGTATCAAAAGTTTTAAAATATTGATGTATTAGTGTATAAAAGTAGTTTTCCTTAGATAAAAGTAGAAATCTGGCTGGAATCTAGCCATAATTTAACGAATTTGGTTGGAATGCTTAAATCTGCGCCTAAACCATCACCAGGAAAATTAAAGCGCAATTTCCTCGACTCAAAGCGCAAATGCATCGCCTCGCCTAAAAAATGGGCCTATGCGCAAGAGGCGATGACTTTTAACAACTATGGTGGATGGTAACTTAAAAGTCAAGCAGGGCTTGAGATTTAACTTTAAATAGAGAGATTCGATCAAATATGTAACTGAGGGATCACTCGGATTTGGAGTGAATATGGGGATTGCTTGTTTACCATTTTGTGAATGGTCAATCCTCTATATATGTCTCACTTGTTCCTATGTATTGACTCATATACAAAATAGATAAAAATAAAACAAGAGAACAGTGAAGCTTGAGACCATATTGAACTTCAATTGCTTCATGAAGTTATTGGAACAATGCATTTACATCAACTTTTGATTTCATGACTCACGAGACACACAAAGTCATCTTGTTGTAATCATCAAAAAAGTTAACAAACTGATAAGATCCAGATATAATTTGATGGACCTAAGTGTTAGACATGTAAGTGAGTGGGCTTTTATTCAACTTTATTGGAAAAGATGCACAATGGATTTTGATAAGCTTACAAACATCACAATGGAAATTAGAAACATCACACTTTTAAATCAAAGTTTGGAAACAATATGTCT